>JASSUY010040339.1:0-12344 GCA_032466535.1 Forpus xanthops | reverse complement strand
AGAAGCCCATTCAAACTCAAATCATCAGTTGTGCTGCCTTTGCTCATTCTGTGGTCACTTGCATTTTAGACATACTTGGATTTTTACAGATTTCCCCTGTTCTTAAGAGAAGTGCTTGATTACCTTATTATTATTGAGATGCAGCCATAGCTGCAATTTAAACATTGAACTAATGACATGTAAGTGTGATTCTACTTTAGAATTCATTAAAGCAGGAAAGTAAGTATTTAGACAAACATGTTTTTCATTAATTCTCTTTATTCACAGCTGGAAAACGTTTTCACTTCTTGGTTGGTGTTTGTTTTTTTTTTGAATCCCACATTATTTTTGAAGGCAAACCAACCTTCTGTTTCATTTCTTCTTAATCTGTTTTCATATCAAGGCTCTGATGTTAGAAGATTCACAGTGTGTTGAACTGCACAATAGCGTAACCCTGATGTGGTGTTGCTTTCAGTTGAGGATATTTTATTTGTTGGTAAGAGGATGATGTCTGTTAAGAAATGCTCTCTCATGAATGAGACTTGTGGAATTTGTAAAATGTCTTCCTTTGGAACTGGGGCTGTGATGGTTGTCAGAATTCATGAATCTTGGAGACTTTCGAGCAGTCTTTGTTGCTCTGTCAGCAAGTTAAACTTGGGCACACA
Organism: Forpus xanthops; assembly: GCA_032466535.1. Classification (NCBI taxonomy): domain Eukaryota; kingdom Metazoa; phylum Chordata; class Aves; order Psittaciformes; family Psittacidae; genus Forpus; species Forpus xanthops. The sequence continues at coordinate 11,700 of JASSUY010040339.1, read as the reverse complement.
TTTGCCTTGCCTGAGTCCTGTTGTGTTTGGGTATGCAGAAAATACTGTAATGGGACTTTTAGGGTCACTGAGTTATAGACAGTGATGAATTTCAGCTTTCAGCTCCTTGGGAGCTGTGGTTTTGTCCCTAGGCATTCCAGAGGTGGCTAATCCTCCAAAACAGGTGTAGGTGTTAAACAGCTTGAGCTGTGAACACAGGCTATTCAATGACTGAACCTGAAAAGGTGGAATGGAGCAAAAATTAATATGTGTGTGTCCTAGCCTAGGTTCTTGGTACCACAGCAGATGTACCTTCAGTCAAAAGGAAAGGTGGAGGAAAGATACTCCTCGGTTGTGCTCAAGTCTTTGGCCATAATGTAAGAGTACAAAGTTTGGGGTTGTCTTTTTTCCCACCTCAGAAGAAATTTCTGGAGGGTAAGATGCCATATAACCAAAAACCCAGTAATTTCTTGTTGGCAGATACTGGGGGAGATCCGGGGAAAAGCAGTTTGAGTGAAAGCTGCTTATCAAAGTATATGTTTACAGTGTGGAAATAAGAGTGCTTTACTGCTCTGACTTAAATATTATTTCATCATTTAGGTGAACAGCAAAAGTGAAAAGGAATGGAGACCCAGGTTGCATTACATTCCTGAATGCTCAGCTACATGACTTTGTGTGTGTAGGTGCCTGCTTTCTATTTGCATATAGCTAGAGCCCTGGCTTCAAAACCAAGGAATAGGTACTGTACAGTGACGTAGTAATAGTCACATGGATTTGTGCTGGGCTTACGCATGCTTCATGTGAGGACAAAGTATGAAAAAGAAACATCTATGATTAATTGCAAACAGAACAATGACAAGTTGAAGGCTGGCAATTCAGGCTAGTTTTGTAGTTATTTACTAGGTGTATAGAACTGTATGTACAAAATAAGGGGGTTTACAGTACACCTAGCAAATATCACATTACTTAGTGCTAATGATGTCTTTATGTTATCATGGGACACATAAAACTGCACTATTGGTTCCTTATCCAAATTGAAGAGTCAGAGAATGGTCATCTTGGAAAGTGACTACATGTTTAAAGTAGGTTATTTTAGAGAGATTTCTGAGTTACATCAATAGCTTGGGCATTCTGTGTCTGAAAACCTGTTCTCTTAATTACAGATATGCTGAACTGCAATACTGCAGTTAATAGTGGACTGAGTAGACTGTTAAGCCAGTACCTCCTTTAGAGGTTGTATTAACTCCTAGGAGGAAGGTCAGTGCAAATGTCATGTATGACTTAAACTCTGTTTTGAAAGCTTCAGCCAATGTCTTCAAGACACACTATATAATTAAAAGGTGGAGTAGAAGAAAGCAAAATTTTCTTTAAGAAATGGAATCTTATAGGTTAGACTTTTTAAGTCTCATTTCTAATATTTAGGCACATATAGGAATGTTGGGCTGTTAATTGCATGTTTATTGTTGTTTCTGTGATAAATTTAGCCTTGCACAGCTTTATAAGCTATGATGATTCTAAATTTTATCAACTGTAGTTCAATGTTCTTTAACACACGTGTAGTCTTATCCCGAAGTTGCACCTCAGTGTTGACCTTGTACAGCCTGGTTAGGTGTAAAGTGTCTTACAAATAAACCCTTCATGGTTAGTATTCATGTAAATATCTTAGTGTACTTTCAAGCAATAGCTTAAGATCTTTGCAATTCTCATTTGGTATCTTTACCTCTCTCCCTCAGACATAATTTATTTTCCTCTAAACTAGAGCTGTATATGGAAAAAAAAAACAAATTGGGGAAAGGGAACCAGATCAAATACCAGATATATCTGAAAATTAACAGGGACACGGTTCTTTGGAGCTTGCAGTCCTCTAAAAGTATGAATCTGGTTTTGGTTAAGGTTTTCCTTTTAGCACTATAATTGCTAACATGAAAGTGATGGCAGACAGGTCATTATGCTGTTTGATTTTTACTAATTAGGTGTATTCTGTGGTTTTGCTTAGGCAAGCATGCGTCAGGTCACTGCAGATGCTGCTCACATAGGGTGTAATTAATGTTGAGAGATACTAGTTGGTGTACCATAGACTCACAGAATGGTAGAGTCAGAAGGGGCCTTCAAGATGATCTGGTTCCAGCACCCCTGCCTTGAGCCCCAGAGCTGAATGCAGTAATCCAGTTGGGGTCTCACAAGAGCAGATCACCTCCTTTGACCTGCTGGTCACACTGCTTTTGATGCAGCCCAGGATACGATTGGCTCTCTGGGCTGCGAGCACGCACTGCCGGCTTACGTTCAGTTTCTCATCAACCTACACCCCCAAGTCCTTCTCCATAGGGCTGCTATCTATCCAGCCTCTTCCCAGCCTGTGGTTGTGCTGAGGTTGCCCTCTCCCAGATGTAGAACCTTGCACTTGGCCTTGTTGAAGTTCGTAATGTTTGACATTGCCACCTCTCAAGCATTTCAGTATCCCTCTGGATGGCATCCCTTCCTTCTGCTGCAGGAAACCTGGGGTTGAGCCTGAGGAAGGAGGAGGTGTGCCTGAGAGTGAAAGCATGTGAGCACAGCATCTAAAGGAGCACCTGTCCGCTCTCTAGAGCTGCCTGCTGTGAATGGACTCTGGTCCTAGCAGTTAATGTCTCTGGTGGTGTGTGCATGATTCCTTGAATGATGTGTGAATGCCCAGCAGCAGCTTCTCCCTTAATATACTGTCTTAGTATGCAGTAAGTAATTTAATGTAGAACTTGAATAGTATTTTTTTTTCAGCCTGGTATCTGTCACATCCTGCGGTTAGAATTAGTGAAAAATTATAACATTCCTGCAGAGGGAACGTACTGGTGAATATTTTGCAGAGACTAATACTAACGTCTACTTGACCACGGTGTCACAGTGAAAATCTGGGTGCCATTCAGCATCATCCGTTGTCACACATAGGTGGTGTTCATCTCTACTCACTTATGATGTGTTTTGAAATGAAGTGTGTAACTGAGCTGCCTTTACAAGGAATGTTGATTTCTAGAAAAACAGATCCTGAAATATGTTGTTTTGAATGTGCCAAAACCTGAACCTGTTGTGCCATTTCTGATGGTGAAAGAGGGGTTTTCTCTTCATAAGCCTGGTGTCGGTAACAGGAGCGGCAGCTGGTGATCTTAACGCTAAAGCTTTTGTGCGTTTCATGTACTTTCCCCTGTGAGTCTGAAGGGGAACAGCAATTGATTTCACAGACAGTTAGGTAGCTGCTGTTACCTAGGTTGAAGGGATTTAATCAGTATACACAAAAGGATGATTTCTGTTAGCAGTCAGCAGGTTTTTAATAGTTCGAGGACTAAGCACGTTAGTGCTTCTGGTTAATTCCCATTTGAGGAGTATGTTTCAGTCACTCCATAAATACATAGCCTTCTGCTAAGGTTTTTACTTCACGTTTTACTTTGAATCTTTAAGATCTTTCATGACCTTAGTCCTGCTGAGCTAAACTTTCATTTACTCCACATGTCATACTGTGCAATGTATTTAATGGATTTTCTTTTATTAATCATCTCCAAATGCAAATTGAAGATGTCAGGTGCTGGAGCCCTTGTCATCTGTTCCCTTGAGCTTGAAACTCTCTGCTCAGGGTATTGGATGAACACAGCAGTGTTGAGAAACTTGATGAGTACACAGCAAATACCTCAGGCTTTTCAGGGAGCTTGGCAGAACTGGGAAGCCTTTTCTTATGTTGCTGGATTGTTGTTGTTTATTCCCCTCCCTCTATGTACTATACCTTGTGGTTCTCATCATAAGAGGCACTTCATAAATGTTGCATAGTTAAATACTGAGCCAATTTGCAAAACATCTTGATAATATTTTAAACCTGAATTAGGTTATTGCCTTGATTGCATTTGAGTAACGTGCCAGCTCATTAGGAAGCTGGCATACATAAAGCAAGCATATTATGGTAAAAGAATGAATGAAATCTTACTTGCATCTTTTAGAAAGACATAATGTGCAGGAAGAAGAAAGAATATAGTCAGAATCAAGGCATGCAGTTATTGTTAAATAGATCTTTTCTGTAGCTCAATTTCTGACGTAAGAATTTATGGTTTAAAAATATATTTGTTGTCCTCATGCATTAAAATATCTCCAAAACCTTTCTTCCCTCTTAAAGAAACAAAACTTGCTATCTTGGTCATAGCAATAAAAACTTCGTAACGTGACTTTACCAATCTCAAATGTCAAATTTAGCTATGAATTAGGAGATATTACAATGACAGAATGATTGTGGGTTTTAAAAGAGTAAAGGAGATGTGATCTCCCTGCGGAAACCATCAGAGGCCTGCTCTGGAAGTAGCAAAGTAAAGAAAACTTGGAAATTTCTCTTCAGACTTCTTTAAAGGTAGCTCTTTTGTGGATGATACTCACACCAGGGCCAGAAGCAGCAGAGAAGGTATGAAAGTGCAAAGTAAGAGGGTGGCTGTCTAGCAAAGGGGCGGTAAGTTTTGCTGAATGCGTGTGTCCTTAAGTCACTATGTTTTGTAGTCTTCAGTCTTCAAGTTTCCTTTGGGCTCTAAAGGAGATTTCTTACAACTCCTGGGTTGTTTTTCTTGTGGCCCTGTTTGGCATAAGGGAAAGCAATGTAATTTTTCTCCAGATAACTTCAGTAAGGAATGATTGATGGTAGCTATATGCATATGGAATGAGGTTGGTACTGGAGCTGAACAAGTAAATGGGGAAGAGCTGCTGCTTTACCTGCCTCCTCTTCCTTTTAGCTGTGGATAAGAGGGGGAGGGACTGATGTGTTTCTGTAATTGGTTTGGTGCTATAGCAGATGATGTCATTATTCACTTTCTTGTGGCTTTCAGAGTTGCAACAGCAAGCAATGGGAGAATCATGATTTGAAAGTGTTAGGACCGTTTGTGATGGTGGTGCTTCTCTTTGGTGCTAATGCCCATCTGCCAAGTCTTTGCTTAATCCATTAGTATTCCTGTCATGCTTTCAATATGGGAAGGTCTGTTTTTCGTACTAGCAAATTCCTATTGACATTTGCATATGCTTTTTGATGATTGTATCTGGGTTTTTACAATGCAGATGTATATTGCTTTATATTGGTACCCTTAAATAATATGAAGTGGTGTAGCTCCATTGATATTGAAGTTCTGGGTTAAGGCTCAGGTCTGAATTCAGAAGGGCATAAAAAGAGTGAAATACAATTAAGTTTGTTCTTGCAGAGGGTGGTATTAGCAGTATAATCTAATGAGTTTAATATTCCACTGCTAGTATTTAATCATGTCATGTTCTGCTGTTCATTGTTAGTTAATGTATGTCACAGACTAATGAAAGTGTGAAGATTAAAAATACATCAGTAGTACATTGTACAGAACGGGTTTTGGTCCTTTAAGTTAATTTTCCTTTCTCTAATTCCTTCTCTGCTTCCCATCCCCTCTTTTTGTGGTGTCTTTTGTTTTTGTTGTTGGTTTTGTTTTAGGATTGTTTTTTTTAATGTTTTGAGCTTTTGGGTAGCTTTTTCCTTCCCCTCATATAATATTTTGTGATTCTCCATTATTTGAAAGGAGAAAACTGAGATTTTCGTGCAAAGAACGTCATACTTTCACTGGGCTTCACCACTGTGACCTCATTTGGCATAAAGGCTGTAACTGTTCTCATAACATCATTAAGAAACCCTTGATGCTTGTAGGTATACCTACAGAAATACTGTTAGAAATACTGCCCAGGGAAGAGGGGTTATTTCAGAGCTCATAAAGTAAATGGAGAAGAGCTGCTGCTGCCCATATATCCCTATTGCATGAGAGAAGGATTGAAGTGAGGCACAAGACAAACGGGTAGCTTCATGAAGTGTGAATTTTAAGGCATTACTTGGTAGTGATCTGTATCAAATGTGTAAACTCAAAGGGGGGAGGCCCCAAAGCTTTCATGTTTCCCAATTAAATGTGAGTGTGTATGTGTAAGAGTATGTAGTTAATGATCGCTGGTAATGATTTTGTAGATGTATCCCAGAGTTGGCCTCTTTACTGATGTAACATTTCTTGTTTGGTAGCCAGGTAAGTTCTGCTTGGGAAGTGATCACTTGCGTGGTTCTGCCCATGTAGTACCCTTTCACCGTAAAGAATTGCTGTTCTCTGAAGGTAGCTCTGGGGGTGGAGAAGGTACTGTAAAGGACTGCAGTGCAGAGAGTACAGCTGTGTGTTTTAAGTGAAACTAAAACCTCAGCTACTGTTCCTGTTTACAGATGATTTAACAGTTATGAAATGAAGTAAACTCGCTGTTTGCAGAGCATCACTAGGCAAACAGTGAGGAAGAGCTGAGAGAGCTCCTGAAAGAAACCAAAAGTCGGTGACGTGTAACAAAAATATGGACCTGATCTGAAGACAGAGATCCTTTTGATTCCCCCAAGCTTTAAATATAGTTGATATCAGTACCCTCACCAGTCTGGTCAGGAGCTGGGTAACCCAGAGACTGATTGCTATGAGGAATGTGGGATGAAATGGGGTTAAAATTATGTTAATTCCACTTAAATTTGGTTCTAAAAAGACCCACAAAAGGATATTTCCAGGGTTTTGGTTTTATTTGATTCTCAGCTGTCAGTCTTGAATTGCCGTTATTACAATAACCTGCTCTTTTTGCAGGCTTAATTATAAGTATTTCTGGTGTAGTTGAAAGAGTTAATTGTTTAAGATAGTCTTTGCTTCTGTCCTTGTAGTGTTTCGCTGTGTATTCTGTACGTTGAGTTTTCTAATATCCAGTTAATGCAAGTGTAACAATAAGAACATTATGAAATATGAAAGGACTGGATGCTGTCAATAACCTTATGAAGTCTCTAAATTACCTGATGTAGGATTGGGTCCTCCATGAGTTCATTTTTTCATCATCACATTAAATGAAGGAAAACCAGTTACTGTCAGTATACAAGCACTCCCTATCCTGTGCCATTTCATTAAATAACATTATCATCTCCTCAGTTCTATAGTTCCAGTACTGTGGTTTCTGCCTGACAGCAATGCCTGTTCATTAATCAGTTTTTTTTCTTGTATTTCTTTTTTCTCCACCATTATTTTTCTTGTGGATGACTTTAAATTTATGGCTGGCAGATGTTTCATTGCTAAGATGGAATATACAGTCTTTACTATGGGAATAAGTGTAGCGAAGCCATAGGTAGCTTTGTCGCAGCAGGATGACCTGAGGTGCTGCAGGTGGACAACTATGATGGCCAATAAAGTTGAAAAGCTGTTGCATAAAATATCTCTTCTTTTACAGATGTCTGATACAATCCTTCCATCTTAAAGAGGTGGTAGATTGCAGTCTTTCAATTTATAGATGTGAGATTACCAGCATTGAGTAGATGACTGCAAGGACACACTGCTATCTCATAGTCAACTTCTCATTTACCAATACTCTTAAGTCCTCAGCTCAACCACTTTCTACTAGGTCAGCCTCCAGCCTGTGCTGATACTTGGGGTTGTTCTTCCCCAAGTGCAGTACCCTACCCTTGCCCTCGTTGAACCTCATTAGATTTCTCTGACCAATTCACCAGCCTATCCAGGTCCTGCTGAATGGCAGCCCATCCTTCAGTTATATCATACACTGTATTCTAAATAATATAGGAGATATATTGGAAAATCAGTGTGGGGAGAAAGTAATCAGTGCTGTTGTGCTAAGACCTTCTGAAAGTTTGAAATTAGAAGAAATACACATGTATGTGTGTATTTCTAATACCAAAACAAAATCCAATGGTGTTTCTTGCTACTTAAGATCTACTTGATACATCCAGGATTCAGACTTTTCATGCAAATGCAAGCCAGTGGTGTTACACTTCTGTAACTTGAAATAATACAACTGCCTTTGTAGGATAGTTTTTTACATTTTTGTGTGATTTTTTTTTTAAAACCCATTATACAAATTACATACCATGTGCATAAATGCCTATTAATTCCTCATTTTTCTGACTGAGAGGCATTACTGTAGTTAATGGAAAATTTAAACTTCAGCAACTGGAGGAGAATGTTTCCAGTGTTCATCTTGGGCTGTTTCACTATGCACTAAAATTGTCAGCTTTATTTTCCTGTCAGTATTGTCATATTTTATCTGTCTGTAATTTTTGCAATGTTCCCACTTCTGTTCTGGAATACATAGCATAAAAAGAAGTACTTCCTTTCCTTAGGGATAACTGATTAATTGGGGTGGGGGAGTGTGGAGCAGTGATTTCTGCATTGTAGTTACATGATCATTGCAATGTGTGCATCACCCTACCACGTGGTGGTACAGCTTTGATCCTTGTTAGGCGTGCATATACCATCGTCTTTCTGTCAGATTGTATGGAGATTTCCCTTGGGGGTTTTGCTTTTTTGTTCTTTTTTTGCCAGATTTCGGCTGTCTGTGAGAGAACAGCCCACAAGCAGCATGAAAGCTGTTAGAACCTACATAAGTTGTGGGTAGTTTTAGTGAGTATAAAACAAATCAGTATATTTGAACAAATGTGAAACAACAGCCCTGCTTCCAGCAGATGCGTGGTTTATGCTGTGTAACCAGAGTTCTTTTGGTATTTGGAACTCCAGATCTGGATTTAATTTGTTGTCAAATAACAGTCTACGATAGACAAAGTCAATAAAGATAATAATAATATATAGATAGTATATTCTAATATAATAATAAACAGATAAACTGCAAAACAAACATTAACCATCTGTAAATGTTTCAAATACTGGGAAGATAACTAGGTGCATATGTTTCTTATTTCAGACTGAAATGCTTTCTCCCCGTACAATTAGCTGAACCAAGAAAGAGAAGTTTCATGGAACAACTAACTCCCTGTAACATAAAGGTACAATTGCGGTCTCTGGAAAGTGAAGTGTGAAGGATTAGTTTGGATCCCAACAGATAGTTCTTATGGAGTGATGACAGAGATGAAGCATTGGGTGAAAACGTTGAGAAAGATCTATCTGAAGCATTGCTGTTGCTCCACTATGGTTTTAGAGCCACTTAGCACATGTGTGCGTTGTCTTCTTGGAGTTCCCTTCACAGCCTCTCACAATGTGCTGATTTCATATGTATTCTCCCTTTCTCCCTCCTGTTTGCAAGCAGAGTAGCCTGTGGGAGAGGGCTGCCATGTGGGTGCTGTAATGTTTGTAGAATTCAGCACTAAAAAGCAGCAGCAGTGCTTTAGGTAGCAGCAAGACACAGCTTTGGGACATGGGAGGGATGTAGTCCAAAACCTGTACTGCTTAACCAGTTGTATATAATGTTGGCGTTGTGCTGGGGCAGATGCATTCAGGAAAGGGGAAGTTCCTGAGACTGTGTGATCTATTGAGCAAGCTAAATATCACCCTTCCTCTTTTCCTGCATTTTTCAGGGAACACAAGGTGTGCATAAACAGTAGGTGTGGTGTGAGAAAGTACACACACTGCATGTCTGCTCTGAACATGCAGTAGATGGATATTGCTAAAAATGCCATTCTAAATATGGACTTGATTGGAACAAGCTACTTTTGAATTGACTTATTTTTAATGTAAAAAGTGTATTTGTATTTGGTAGCTGTTCATCAAGATACTCTTTTAAGTGCTGGAAATGTGTGAATTTTATGTCCTCTCTGGTGCAAGAAAGACAGAGGTACTTGATACCTGCCTCTTCAAATTATCGTGAGCAATGTTACTTTGAATGGTAGGAGTAACAGTCTGCTCACTTGTACATTTTTCTGTCTTCAAGTTTTGTTCTTTGTGCCTTTTTCTCACACCTCTAGTATTATAATGTCATCAGAAACTGTTTTCTGCATCAAAGAGAAAGATACCCCATAACAGTAGTGTTCTATAAAACTTCTAGATGCATTAATAGTTTACAGATGAGTTACTTAACACTTTTGGAAAAGGTAATACAGAGTTGCCTACGATGAAGGTTCTCGAAGGTTCATTTGGCCTGAAATTGCTCTTGTGTTCCACCATCTCTCTGCTTGCTGCTTGACCAGCCATTGTTTCTACCTGAAAAGGAGCTGCTTTTTTTCCTTCTCCCTTGCCTAAGAAGTTAAGGGTAATACATGAGTTACAGGAAACGTATTATCACATGGTTTTGAGTGTTGAACTTGGAGGGCTAGAACTTGCACAGAGGACATAGGAGTGCCCCCCTCATCTGTGGTGTCAAAGCTGCAGCTTTCAGCCTAGTTTTCTGTAATTTCGGTCAGGTATCTAACTAATTGTCACTTTAGTATGCATTTGGCAGAGATGAGCCAAGCTAATCTTTCTGGCTGAATGCAAGCCAGTCTTAGCGCTGCATTCACAGCACAGCTGACACTGTGAGGTGAACTCTGAGGCACTTTATCCCAATTCAGTGGCATCCTCTTAGATCCAGATCTGCTGCTTCACAGCCAGATGTCACTTCTGAGATTGGCAGAGATGATGTGTATTTCTTGAGAGTGACAGTGAGGGGAAGAATGGGAGGAGTCAGTCTGCTGGATTTATTCAGCCTCACAGTGTATGCTTTGAAATGAAAGCCATGTGGATCAAATGATCAGATGAACTTTTTGTGCTAGTCACTGTGTTATGTGAACTTGCTCATGGGTTAGGTGTTTAAATCCTGAGCATCCTGGATTATTCCTTTTGTGAATAATCTGTGTGAGATCCACATGCATTGGCAAGAAGTTTATGTGAATGTAGTGTATGGTGAGTATTCAAGCAGATGCCAAAGACAGTGCATTCATTTATGCTTTTGATTTTGTGGTAATGGTGGGAATAAATCTAACATGCACAGGAGCAAAACCAGAGCCAAGTCTTGTCTTCTGGAACTGATCATTAATTTACCAACTTGCTCGGTGCCAGATGACTGACAGAGAGGAGAATGCAGAAAATGAAAAAGGGGCTGTATTGAAAAATTAATCCTGTGATATTAGGTAGCTTGTGTGCATCGGTGTACTTGTATGTCATAGGATCATAGAATCATAGAATAGTTAGGGTTGGAAAGGACCAGAAGGTCATCCAGTTCCAACCCCCCTGCCATGGGCAGGGACACCTCCCACTAAACCATGTCACCCAAGGCTATGTCCAACCTGGTCAGAGGACGAAATTAAAGACACAGAAACAATGGAAACACATGTGAAATTTCTTAATCCATGTGCATTAGGGTTTGCAATATTGGGTTTTGTTTTATACAGGACTGTACACGTTGTCAACACAGCAGATTTTAATGTTAGCACTGTACTTCCGAAATGCATTGGTGTTCTGTATATATTCCATTCTATCGCTTTCCTCAGAATACTGGATAGATGGTTTGCAATTTTTTCCAGCTTTTGACACTCAGAAATAGCACTTTGATGTTTAGTGAGCTCTCAAATGAGGCTGCTGTACTTGTTACCGGGGCTGCTGTAGCTGCTGTACTTGCCATCTCTCTCACCAACAGCTGCACTTTGTCTGAGTCCCGATCTCCCTCCTCTGCCTCCCTGGGAAGTGCTGCGCGGTCTCCTGCATCCTCCTGTGGCTCCGCTGCAGGGCTCGGCTCCGCTGCGGCACTTGGCTCCGCTGCGCGGCTCAGCCCGCCCTCAGGCCCTGTCTCTTCCCGCCCTCAGGCCCTGTCTCTTCCCGCCCTCAGGCCCTGTCTCTTCCCGCCCTCAGGCCCTGTCTCTGTCTCTGCCGCCTCCTCCCGTGGTTCATCACCCGCGGTCCTCACCCCTTCTCCCACCTCTCCCGTGCCCTCCTCATCCCCGGTGCAGCTCTCCCGGGACGGTTCTGCCGCCGGCGGCTCCCGGGGCCGCCCCCCCTC
>JASSUY010040337.1:0-16363 GCA_032466535.1 Forpus xanthops | reverse complement strand
ATGGGTTGCCTAGGGAAGTTATGAATGCTCCATCGCTGGCAGTGCTCAAGGCCGGGTTGGGCATAGCCTTGGGTGGCGTGGTTTAGTGTGAGATGTCCTTGCCCCTGGCAAGGGGTTTGGAACTAGATAATTTTAAGGTCCTTTCCAACCCTAACTGTTTTAGGAATCTATGAAGTCAATCATAAAGACTGTTTGTAGCAGTGGTGACACTTTTGTGTTATCTAGGTTGTAACTTGGGTGTGTCAAATCCTATCTAATTAAACCAAGGAATTGAGATAACTGCTGCAATAAAACAGTATAATTACAGAGTGTGTACAAGATTTCATCCATAAATACATAAAACGTTTGTTTGCTGAGATCATTTGAGGCAGCAGTTCTGAATTCTTTCAAGGACCCAACTTGAATTCATTAGCTAATATTTATTGTCAGTTCTGTACTCAGTGGCAGACTTGGGTAGTTTTCTGTATTCTCTAACAAATTAACAAAACTTCTTTACCTAATTTTGAAGTAGAAATATGTTTTATTTAATTTGCTTTAGTTTCTTTCCTGTTAGTTTCAGTTTATCTTGAACTAGTATCTGGATTATATGTTCAGAAATACAATTTTTTTTTTGTAACTGTTGTAACTGAATAAATATGCAAAGATTGGATCTATTTCAGGAGGAAGGAGTAAAATGATTAAAACCCAGTAATATATAAATGTATGCTTGTGCGATCTCTGTAATATTATTACAGGTTTGGAGTAAATTTTCTGGTTTAATAGCTTAGCAAACAAGTAAGAGAATGGAGATATAAGGCTGGGCTATTTTTAATAAATGTGATCAAATGTAACAGTCTCAGCAGTAATAAAGTGCTATTTTTTGTTCCATTCAGTACTGTACTAGTGATTGTGGATCACTGTTGAAGAAAAAGTTGAATAAATCATGAACAGTATGCCACAGTATTGGTTTTGTACTGCTAAGAAGTATTGCCATAGTTCATATCCAAAGCAGACAACACATGACCCATTCCTTAAGGAAAACCAAAAAACCAACAAACCAAACAACCCCAAACAAAGTAACAACAACAACAGAATCCCAACAAACCCCAAAATTTCAGAAGACAAGTATGAATGGAGGGAGGTTCAACCTGAATAAAAGCATTGCAATTAAGTTATGAGCTTTCTAGCTATGGAGCAAATCAATTTCATATATGGATTATAGTGGCTCAGAAATTTAGCTTTTCTGTTTTTTTTGGCTTGTGAAGAACCTCTTACCATGTCAAGACAACACATGGGAACATGCTGTGAACTTATCCTACCTGTAGCTTTATGTCTATTTAACAACAATACTGTGTGGGAAATAAGTTTGTTACATCAGTCAGTGAATTTGTCTGTCTTCTCCAAAAGACCCACTTGCGGTAGAATGGGCCACTATTTAGAGTGGGCCTAGCCACAGTGTAAGCAGCGGGACAAGAACCATGGGCAGTCATCTGCTGTAACAGTACCTGGTCATTAAGACAAAGCCTTTCTGTAATAGAGTTTCATGAGGCCCGCTGTCTGCAGGATTAACTTTGAGCATCATTTCTGGTCTGACTCCTCTCTAATCCAAAATGCAAAGCATCCTTCTAATGCTTCTGTAAATCTGAAAATTCCAGAACTTAGTGCTGTGGGAGAAATCCCTGTATATAGAAATGAGCGTGAATAACTGAGTGACATATTAATTACATAATTCGTTAGTGGAAAGCATGCTGAAGAGATTACAAAAGGCTTTTTTTCTTTTAAGCGTTATGTAAGAGGGCGGTATTAGTGCTGCTGTATGATGAATAGGGAAACGGGGCCACTGAAACCCAGCTTGTGTTTCTTGTGAAATTACATGGTTTTAAGAAGAATGTTGAGATTGCAAATTCAAATTACACGATGCTAGAATGAAGGTTGCTAGTTAGGACATGTTATTAATCCTTGGAGTTAATCACTTGGTGTGAGTGGCAAGTTGGTTTTTTTTTCCTTTGCCACACCCTTATTTAAAACCATGGAAATAGTATGTTCATTTCTCAGGTAAGCACCTGAGATGTTACATTTACTGAGTTTTGCACACCTCACTTGAGTTGACTGGGAACTTGAGTTTTCAAAATATTTAAGTAGCCATTTACGTATGACAGTGAGATTACTTTTGATGTAAGCAGTACTGGGAAGTGTCTGTCATGTTTGCAGCATTGCAGGTCAGTCAATCAGAGTGGAGCTCCCTTATCCTCACCCCCTGTTGTGGGACTGGTTTGGTGGGACAAACTTTGCTTAAAGCTTCCATCAAAGGGAATATGCCTGTGCCCTCCTTTGGGCTTAGTCTGCTGCTCCCTGCGGAATTTGTCACTGAGCCAGTTCAGCTTGCTAAACAGGCAATACACCTAATCTGACAGTAGTTTGCTGCTGTGTTAAACTGGCTCTGGAAGGGGCTAGTGAGAGCTAGTGCGAAGAAGTGGGAAGGATTCTGCAAGCAGTTAAGAGGAGGGAGAAGAGAATGGAGCCACTTTGTGGAAGTGAGTAATTATCATTTCAGATCTGTTGTTGAACAACAGTCTACAGAAGAAACTCTTCTATATAAGAAGAGTCAGAATAATTCTGACTTTGGGAGTTTCTTTTTCTAAGGTGACTAGGTAAGATCAGTGTTCTAACTATAAGCACAGACCTTGTTTCTAAAGCTGGCAATATTAATTTAAGTAACAGTTACTAAAAGGTTTGATTTCTGTTTAGCACTACTTATCGTAATACAAGGTGATTTGAATCTAATTTTTCAGTGCCTAGGCACTTGAATCTTCTTGCCATCCCTGCATACATCCCAGAAGCAGGAGTGCTTAGGCCCCTGGTCTTCATTTCGCATCTTTGAGAAAATCTTTAAGGCAGATTCATCCCAGGGATTGGAACAGAATAGGGGAAATAAGAAAAGGCAGGAGCAATAAGAAAAATATTAAGTGTAAGCGTTTCAATGTTGATACCCTGTTTTTTATTAAGGTCAGTATTCTGCTATACACTTCAGTTTACACAGGAAATAAGTTGTAACATTGATTACCTCCCCATTCGTCTGCCCTTTTTTTTGCATTCTGACTGTGCATTTTTTTTTTGTTGAATCTCACAGGTATTGTTAACTTGGACTGCTTGGGAATGGCTCTTTCTGTTATGAATACATGTGTAAGATAAAGGTTTTAAGCTAGAGCTCTGGCAGTGCAACCATGTCAGCCTGGCCCTGACAGTAAAAACACCTATACTTTTCTGTGCATGGCCTGTGTTTTTGTAGGCCAGCAGTAAAGTACTGCTGCCAAATTGTCACTGATTAAAATTACTTCCCTTCTGAGATTTCTCCTCCCTGGCTTGCCCCAAACCAATCTAAAAAGACAGAGGTGATGAATGTTTCGTTTATCTCTGATAATTTTTTTTAAAAGTCACTGAACAAAACTAGCTTCTTTATGGCTCACGAAGTTATTGAAAGCGTAGCTACTACCTAAGTGTATTTGATTTGAGTCACCAGTCTCTTATTTTTGTTGCCTTGGCAGAAGGTAAAAGCCTAAAGGTCATAGTGTCCTAAAATAAAGCTAAACAACCAACCTGTTAGTATAAACATTTTATTTTCATAGAATCATAGAATGGTTAGGGTTGGAAGGGACCTTAAGATCATCTGCTTTACAAGTAATCTGGTAAAGAAAGAGAAACAACAAACCAGAACCAGTGGTAATTGCTCATATTTTTTAAAAGAGTTCACTTTTTTTTTGTACATTCAAAAAGTAAAAACTATGAATCTGTTCTTTTTTCCTTTGGAGGGAGGAATTGGGAAGAGTTTTCTTTTGGAGTTTTTGTTTGTTTCTTTGTTTTTTTTTTAGGTTTTGTGCAGAGTTTTATAACTCTCTGAAACTTGTCTATTACATTGCGGGTTAAGAAGTGGCACTGTTCTGTTTCCTTGGCACACTGAGGTTATGTTAGCATGTTCAATCTGAATTTCTGTCAGGAATGTTCTGTAGTGACATCTTTGTATACTTTTGTGCAAAGATTTGGAATGAGGGAAATTTTACTCCTCTTAGTAAGTGTTAAACTGTTTCTAAAGAGATGTTGAGGTTAGTAATGACGTATTATTGTAAAATGTTAACAGCATGAGAAAATGGAGAGCAGTTGTTCTATCTTAAAAGCTTACAATTATTTTGTAACTAAAAAAAATGAAGGGTTGGCATGACTACTTTGTCATTTTACAGATTTGTCTTCACAATATGCTCAGTTATGACCTTCACCATGATTTATGTAGTAGAATCCCTATTAATTTTTTTTTCTTATATTTGTATGTATATATGAGATATACATGTGCCTCATGCTTGAGGAAACACTATGCCTCATGCTTGAGGAGACACTAAAAGCAAAATGGTTGGATTTTCAGACAGAGGCTGAGTAATGGAACTCCAAAAGTGATAGGAGAATTGAGATTAGAAAAGTAGAAATGTGGATATGTTGGCATTAAAATGCAGAGTGTAAGCAGCTCAGTTTATTCTGATAGCTCCAAAAGGTCAGTTATCTATTACATTTTTTTTTCTTTGTATTTCTTTATCCTCCTTTTAACAGTGCTGTAAATTCAGTCTTGAATTTTCTAAATAAATAATTCTGTGATAAAGAAATGTGGCAAATTTTAAATGAGTTACTGTAGCTTTGTCTGTTGTTTAGACTTAACATAAATGAACGAAAATTCCTGTTAATTCAGGCTTAGATTAAGAACAAATAGAACCTGAAGAAAAATGTGCTTTTATTTTGTTATCTCTTGGTCCTAGTGGCTTTTTCAACATCACTTGTATGTGGAGCTGTCATAGAAGAGCTAGAGCAAAAGTGTTTGAAGATGAGCTTAACTTAGAAATGGGCAAATTCTAACTCTGAGCTCAAATTATTGAGGAGGGGAGTGTTTATGCATTGACCAGCTTTGCTGCAGCAGTCAAATCTAAGCAAGAAGGCAGAGGGGAAATGGGATGGATTAGATAAGTAAAAAAGGTTGAAATTCAGTGAAGACAGATTGCCGCCATTGTCTTGGGCAGTTACTATTGATGAAAGTTACATGATAGTATTTCAAAAGAGGAAAGAAAAATGTTTTAAACAGTGCAAAATTACACCATCAGCCTATGAGCTGATCATGTTCTCCGTTGAATGCCAAAACATAAGTCTGTATTCTTCATTGACTGCAGTGTTCAAAATTCAGTATGATGTGAAAGATAGTCCAAATTGCAGTCAAGAACTGTTTTGGGGGTGTATTTTATTGTTTTGCTTTGTTGTTGTTTCCTTTCTGGGGGGTGGGGTGTGTTTCTGGTGGTGTTTTTTAACTGTTAAATGTCTGAAGAAATTTTTTGGGGTACCATACTGTATAGACTATAAGACTGAGAATCCAGTGAATGGATACTTATTCCTTAAATATAGCTGACAGCTAGTGGTAGTACTTTTCTTTAAATAGCAGAGTAAGCTTCAGAAATGTGAAGCCACTGTTCAGGTATTTCCCTTAAGTTCCCAGTTCAGTAAGCCACTAGATCTGATTATCATGGAATCATAGAATGGTTTGAGTTTGAAGGGACCTTAAAGATCATCTAGTTCCAACCCCCCTTCTCCTCAGGGCTGCTCTCAATCCATTCTCAGCCTGTAGTTATGCTTGGATGATGCTTTCCATCTTGTGTTCATCCCTTTTGTTGCTTATTCCCTGTCCCATAAGGGAATAAAATTATACTTGGATAGCAGTGGGGCTGTTTACATACACAGCTTACTACTTCAGGATTACTGCTAATATTAAAGCATTAAAATTCTTACCTGTGGTCCAAAGTCAGAGGCTTCATGGTAGTTTTAAGTATTGGCATTAATAGTTGCATTAGTCTCTCAAAAATTTATCCAGCTTTATGCTATGCATTTCATTTGCTAAATTCTCATTTATTCCCTGAGGATACTAATGCATACTTAGTTACTTTCACCACCAAATAATGAAATATTCAGTCTTAACAGACTCCTGTGTACTGATAACATTCGACACTAGAGCACATTCCACAAATGGTTATTTTTGTATAAATTACTGCTATTCCTCACACTAGCAAACTTGAGACAAGTAAGTAAGAAGGAAATCCTGGAGAGATGCAGTCTTGTTGCTTATTTCATCGAAACCTATCCTTTGTGGTGGAGAGTTTCTGCTGGCTCCACTCTGCAGCTGTTCACTGTCCAGACCGTGCTGGCTTGGGCAGCGAGAGGGGCTTCCTCTTCTGTAAGCAGACCATGGTTGTTAGATCAGCTCAGTTGTGCTGTGAAGCCACAGCTTTACAAAGATCCAGTGTGGTGTTTATGCACGTGGGAACCATTTTGTCCACAGGGTAGATCTGAACATGGGGTGGCATTTAGTGTGGAGTTTCTCAAGCACAAAGTCTGTGGTAAATTTCACAGAAGTTTACACAGAACAGAATCTTCTTCTGTGCATCTTAAAATTAGGTTGTTTCATACCATCATTTTTTCAGAACAGATCTTAAAAGATTTTTTAGATAATGCCTTTTGACAATTGATAGCTATGGGCTAGTTCAATATGAGCTGGGAAACACGCACTTCTTGGTCCAGAGTTGTCTTGAAGGGGACTTAGTATGCAGTGATAATGGATAATTTAAGACATGCTAAATAACAGTCTTGTCTGACATTCAAAACAGTGAGTATGTGACTTAATTTAAGGAGTCAATCTGTTGCTTGTGCAGGAGAAAACTTCAGTCAGAAATTCTACGTGTGAAGTAAACTGTAGTGTTCTCCCTGACCAGGTGCTACTTCTTCAGCGTTTTGTTTCCTTACTTTTCCACCAGCTTTCTGCTTGTGAGCTGCTACCATTAGAGGCTCAGTAGGAGCAAAAGTCTATGTTAATTTGCCTGACTGTAACTGTGCAATTAAAGCAGTTTATCAGCAGGGGTTAGGGCAATCAGTGTGTTCCGATGCTTCATGTTATAAAATTACGTCTGTTGTTCAAACAGATACTGTAATTAGTGTATCATTTCAAACTGGTTTTCTGCAGGGCTGGCTCAGAGTTTCTTCTGATAAATCCCTCTTTTTTTGCTACTTACCAAAACACTTGCTTTGCTTGCAGACCTCTCCTAAAGTAACATATTTTACTGAAATGTTAATGTGAAGAGTATATCATGTGAATACAGGTTTGGGGCAGGGTTTGTTTTTCAGGGGATTTTTGTTTGTTTTTCCCTGGTCACTTCTGTCAAGACTTTGATTTGCTGCCAAAAATGGAAGAGGAAGCTCTTATGTTCATATTTACAGTTATTGCTCCATACTGGCATGTAGTACCTAGTTCTTAAATAGACGAACAAGTTGCTTCGCGTCTGATAATAAAGGCAGCTATGTGTTCTGTCCCTTGCGCATGCATAATTAGATTTCACTCAGTTTTATGAGTCATGGTGAGCCAGTCTTGAAGTGGCATTTATGTGTTAAAATATGGCCCCTCATCCCTACCTTTCCTACTTAAAGCTCTCACCTTGTGATGGCATCAGTAGCCCCTTATGATCTTAATTCAGCTCACCCAGCAGAAAATGGAATGGGGCCAAAAAAAGGGGGTATAAAAGGATACAGTAAGACAACAGTAAGAGATGATTCAAGGGATTTTTGTTTCATTAGAGCTAGAAGTCTCATGAATATGTATCAGCTGATGTGGAGTTATTTGTATATCTGAGACTTACAAGTTGTTTATTCCTTGCACAGTATGTTACAGAAATCCTCTGTCTTCCAAATTATCTCTGCAGCAGAGGTGCCAAAAATTTAAAAATGGAAATCTGTACCTCAGTTTAGTAGACAGAACAGTTAGGAGACCAGAAGTTAACCGTGAGCAACACAAGCTGCGTGACTCTTGTGGCCTGTGGAAGACTAAGAATAATGACTTAGTTTAGGGAAAAGAGCGTTCTCATTGGATTTCTCTGGCTTGGGTTTACCAGTTCAACACTGTTGACAGAAGTAGGATGTAATCCATAATTAATGATTGAGTAACAGTTCAGACTCTTTAAGTCAGACCTGACGTTTTCTGTGGCTACAATATTATTTAAAAATACTTAAGTTAGAGAAAAACTAGAATTTGTCTACAACAATCTTTATAATTTATCGTGGGTTTTTGTTAGAATTTTGTTTCAAAATTGCTTTAAATCAATATGTTAACTTTTTAATTCATGCAGCTTTTAAACTGCTCTTTTGTTTTTAGAAATTTGATATATATATACATGTATGAATGTTTTATTTATGGAAAAGAAAGTCACCTAGAAATATTGTCACTAGTACCTATAGCACAATATATTAGGCAAAATACATTATGATAATTTTACTAAGTGACTGAATTTCTTCTTTCCACATCTTGCCTCCTCCACTTGACTGCAAGAAGTGGCTATGAGTGATTATAGTGTTTCTTATATCATAGGATAATTTTAATTGAAGTTCTTAGAGTCTACTTGAATTAAACCTTTGTATAAAGGACTAAAGCTATTCTGTTGCCTTTCAATTTTAGTGTTCAATTTAACATTATGTGAAAGCAGTCTTTCCTTTTACTCTAGCTATTCTGTGGGTTCAGTAGGGAGAGCAGCCTGTTGTAATAGGTTGGTGAAAACAATACAATAACCTGTCACTTCAAGATGAGTGAGGATACTAAGGTTGATTCTCAACATTGAGGCAGTGGCTTTCTTTCTTCAAAAGGCACCTGCTGTAGTACTGAGCTATGTTTGCATTTTCTGGTGGCCAGCATTACTGGAAATTGTATGAGTTAGAGTGGGAAAAGCGCGTAGGATGGCAATCGCACTTTTTAATGGTACGGGCCAAAGCTTCTGAAAGAAAAAAAAAAAAAAACAAAACACAAAGCAACCAATGAAAACCAAAACCCCAGAAAAACCATCAGCCAAGTGGAAAACTTCCTTCCACTTTTACCATATTGCATTCATTCTTTCTTTCTTGTCTTAAGTAATATATCTCTGCCTGCATATAAGCAGATCCTAGAGAAGCATTTCTTTTCAGTGTTTATTTCATTCTCCTTTAATGGCAATTCTGACACCTGGAAATGACTTTATTCTACTTTACCAGTTTTGAATTTTTCAACTTCTTTTGGTTAGCTGGCCATACTGTGAAGGTCTTTGTGGTGAGAAGTAGAGTTTGCGTTTTTAAGTTCTTGATAAAATATTTATGATGACTTGCTTTCTGAAATTATTTTCTGCTTTCACCATTTGAATCTTTTTAACTGTTTCAGTCCAGCTTGACAGGCACTTCTTTCCTTTGGATTTAATGGTTTTTGAAAAGTATTGGCTAGATAGAGGAGTAACTTAATACCTCTAGAGGAGGGAAGGAATGTACTGAGTTTTCAGTCATCTGCTTTGTGTAGATCAAAGAAAGCAAGTAAGCTGCAATCTTGTTAAGTCAATAGCAGAGACATTAAGAAGGAAGCTTTGGAATGGGATATGAAGATGTAAATAGTAGTAGGAGGTACAAGGCCCTGACTTGGAAATCCTGTGGTATGATGAAGTGTATGGAAAACACAGCACAAATCAGCAAGGGACTGCACTTCAGTTTATTTCCTCATGCAACAACTTTTCTAATATTAGAGCTTGGCTGTGTAGATGCAGATCAGTTGCATCCTTTTTCTGCTTTTTTGACTCTCACCATAATACCTTCCCCAGAAAACAAGAAATTATCTGGGAGGTGGGGGGGATAAATCTGTAAGTATGTTATTTTTTTTTTTTTTATTTTTGTGCAATTAAATTTTGAGGAGTTGTAGCAAGACCAAGTTTGTTTTTTTTTTTTTCCTTTCAAACTACATTGACCGTAATAGCAAGATAAATATTGAGCAGTTTCTTCAAGTCCATTATTGTGTATAGGCACCCTGAGGATAATGAGTGTATATGCACAGGCAACAGAATGAAAGCAAAATCTGTTTACAGAATTAGGCTATACTTATGTATACTGAAACTTCTGCCAAACAAGGAGCGCAGTGAAATTTCATCTGCCAGTTATGTTGGTTTTAATGTACTTTAATTTAGCAGACAACATAGTTTGGTTGTAATTAAGCTTTTCTAATATTGTTGTTCCCCAAGGTTGTGATATAAATCATTTTACTCTGTAGTTTCCTGCATCATCACTGCCTCCATTTTTCTGTGTATAATTCTTCCATAAACAATCTCTGTGATGCAGGAAAACTTCATGCTGTAAATTACTTTTTGTGTATATAATACAATTTTGAATACATGCAATTGAATTTCTTCTTCCCTAGATTTTTGTTCAGGTTTTCCTGGTGCTGTTTCTCTTTTCCATGTGCATACTATCCGTGCTGTGGTAACAAAGGGGGGTTTTGCCCAAAATTACCCTTACTGCAATTTCTCTTACTCCCTGTTTTTTTTTCTGTAGTAGACCTGACAACCAGGCTGAATTGCTCAACATTTGCAGCTGAAGGACAAGAGCTGTTGGGCATACTAGAATAAGAAACTCCATTTAAACATAAGGAAAACCTTATTATTTTGACCAGACACTGTTTGAACACTGAATAGGTTGCCCAGAGGCATGGTGGAGTCTCCGTACTGGGAGATACTTAAAGTCTGGCACTCAGCAGTATGCCTGAGTTGACTCTGCACTGAACAGGAACTCATGGAAAGGGACCTGGAAGATGCCCACAGTCCCTTCCCATGTCAGCCATTCTCTGGTTCTGTGAAGTTACCTGCTTTGTCTTAGCTGCAGTTCACTCAAGATAGCCACAGTTTGTATCTTCCTTCTACAAAGTTATGCAGCAAGGCAGGTAGTCGTTCTTTCCTGCCCATCTTTTCATCATTTTCTCCTCAAACAATTTTAGAAGAAATTCCTAACCAACCCATAAAGTCTTGGACCGCAGTATTTTACGAGGTTTAGGAAAGAAACTGACCAAACTGAATGCCAGATCTGTTCAATATACCCATTCAGCCTTTTCTGTAATAAAACAGGGTTGGGCAGGGGTGTTTTCAAGACTTGTTACGCAGAGGACTAGTTTAATTTAAAATTTTACTTGGATGGGAAAATACATTTTTCCAAACCATCCTTTCAGGATTTAAAAGGAGGATGAGGTAGCATAAAAAACAATTATAGTTCTTAACTGCAAGAGGTTGCAGGTTCTCTCTCCTGTGAGCCTAGCCCTGTTGTGCATTTGCATCTGATATTCTGTTTGAATGAATTGACCTAGTGTAGATCTGAATTTCCCAGTTTTGGTAAAAAATACATACATATTGGTGTAACATTCAGTTTGCATCTTTGGTAAACCAAAAGATGTTTCTTGGAAAACTGTTAACACACTAAGAAAACCACCTTATGGGAAGGGATGAAAGCAATAAGGGAACTTGAAGCCCCAGTGGGCTGAGCTAGAACAGTGGTACTGTAGTTGTGCGGGTTATCACATATCATGTGTTAGTAACCTGTACCTTTTTCATTCCGGTATTGTGTGAACTCCCCATCAATCAGTGTAAGAGGTAGTGGCATGTTTCTTGCTCTGCCCTCTGCTGGTTTAGGAACCTTCTCTCATTCATCATAGCTGTAATGTAATACTTTGTGCTATGTTATATTAATATTGCTTGTCAACATCTGAAAAGAAAACAATTCACTCCTGCTTTGGATTAAAAAAAGAAAAAAAAATTGAATTGTTTAAATAGTAATAGTAGAGGTTTGATCATGATTGAGTGAAATAAGCTGCAAATACCTTGTGTTAGATAGTTCTTTCAAAGATTAAATTACAGCACAGAGCATGTTATAACTCAGCTGCACTTTGTGTCAGGTTCTGTTTTATAAACGAGGGCTATTTTTCTCTCTCCCTTTCAGCTTCCGAAATTCACAGAGATACTTTCACAGCCACCATTGTTCATAAAGTTGGCTAAGATAACTTTTAAAAACCTCATACACTGTAGCTAACAATGTGGAGCGTAGTGCACATGTTACGTGAAGACTAGTGAAAATAAATTTCCTTCAAAGTACTGATTCTTTTATGTAACTTTTCCATATATCCCTCATGATTCTGTTTTCTCCATTTTTATCCCTGCATATTACACAAAACATTTCAGACTTGAAGCAACTGAATTAAGCATAGAACATTCTAAGGAACAGTGCTCCGTTATGTATATGTAACTATGAAGTACTGCAAGTATTTGTTGGTATTCAGTATTCTAGCATTTCCTCTGTGTGTTTGATTTCCTGGAAGAATTTAAGTGAAATTTGGGGGAAAAGACGCATTTGCACTTTAATTTTGCTGGCCTTATATTTTTTTTAAAATGTGATTTGTGATTAGGCCCCAGGTGTGTCACAAAGAGAGACTTACATTATACCAAGGCTGTCGAGTTTTAAGTAAATGTATTTTGTTTGTGCAGGCCTTTATTTAGATGCAAAAGTTATAATAAGTCTTTCTCATTTACTAAAGTTTTTAAATTCCTTCTCTCAATTTTTTATCTTGGTTTATTACCTTTAAAATATTGTTAAATTTAAATTATGTTTCTGGGAAATATAGCTAGCTTTATTTGTTATTCAATAAAAACAGAAAAATTATTCTGTTTTTTTGTAATACTGGATACTTCAATGTGTTACGTAAATTTATTGATTTCTATTGGTTAAAAATGTTTACATTAAATAAAAAAAAGGCAAAAAAAAAAGTTTTTGTTTAGCCCGCTCTTTCTGAAAACAGCAAGCTAAGATTTATCTCTGGAATTATGAATGTCACCAATGTAACAAAGTACCTACGTAATGGTGACTATCTTGTTATATGCTCTTTTGTGACTTCAGTTTTAAAGCCCTGTCATCTCCTTTCTGCCCTTCATTTCTGTTCCTTTTGTAGTGTTTGATTCCTGAAACTTTTCATCATGAGTATTCAAAAGCAGTTTTTAACATTGAAGGATTGTTCTGTTTTCTTGCCCTTTTGGAGTGATTAGCATGATGTTTTTGTGTATCATGTCTGTTCCACTTTCTTAAAAATATTAGCTTAATGCTTAACTACAAGTATGTTTTATCTGCTTAACCCTTGAAATGCTCCAAAGAAGGCAATACTGTGTTTGTAGTACTCGTTAATTTGTTTAGTTGGGAAAGGTACTCTAAGGAGGTTTCTTTGTAATCTTAAAAAAGAAAAACCAAAATGCATGAGATTCCAAAACACAAGCAAAATCCTCCAAAAGATCTTCTTGAAGCCTAAATTCTTGTTAAGTAACCATGTAAACCATAACAGCCTTCACAGTACGAAGAAGTCTTTTCCCTGTTTTGTTGAAAATAGTGTGTATTACTCACAAAATTGAGTTGCCAGTGTTTGTGGTTGTTTTGTATGGAATGTGCTTCATAGATTTAATTTATTTATTTATTTGTTTGTTTGTTTATTTATTTTCAGGAAGAACAGAACCGAGGCAAGCCCAACTGGGAACACCTGAATGAAGATTTACATGTACTTATCACTGTGGAGGATGCTCAGAACAGAGCAGAAATAAAGCTGAAGAGGGCTGTTGAGGAAGTAAAAAAGTTACTGATACCTGCAGTAAGTGTTTGTATGCAAGTCTTCTGTTCCCATTTCTAGAAATTACTTCTGAAATACAATTAATGCTGCAGCAGTAGGGATGAGGTTGCAGAGGAGCATGCTCAAATGAAATTTAGATATAATTTTGTAATACTCTTGTGGTCTTTAAAGTGCGTCATATCGGATAAAATTATTCCACAGAACAGAATCTGTTTTTAAGAGATGTTATTTTGGGGGGATTTTGCCTGGATTTTTTTTTTTTTATTATTTATTTTTAAAATTTTTTTTTTTTTATTTTTTTTTTGGTCTTAGAGATTCAGATCACCTCTAAAAGGCAATGCTGAACTGTTAACCAATACTAGCTTTCTCACATTTCAGTGTAAGGATGCTTATGTTTAAGGCTTGGGAAATATGACATGCTTTTATGTTTCACTTTGAGGTAATCATTATACTTTAAGAAAATAAGGTATGTTTTCTTGGATCGTTACATTGAACACCTTCCAAAAAGAACAAAACCCTTCAGGATATACTGTCAATATGCTGGGGAAAAATAAACATAGTGCAGCTGGAAAATTGATTATCTTTCTCATTTGCTGAATATATAAACTGCC
This sequence comes from Forpus xanthops, assembly GCA_032466535.1. Classification (NCBI taxonomy): domain Eukaryota; kingdom Metazoa; phylum Chordata; class Aves; order Psittaciformes; family Psittacidae; genus Forpus; species Forpus xanthops. Next base: position 2,275 of record JASSUY010040337.1, on the reverse strand, counting down.
TTCTGCCCAGCCAGATGACTTAAAGCCTTTTGGCGGAAACAGAATTACCTTTGAGAACCTTTCTCTTAGGTCTGCTCTTCATTTTCACTCAAAGTGAGGGGATTCAGGGTGGCTGTATAGTGCATCCCATGGCATTAGCTTGCATCTTGTTATTTTTGCTGCCACTTCTGTGCCATTATAAAATGATAAAAATTAATCACATTTTCAGTGGTGGAAATAAGTATCCATATTGCGAGAAAACATTAAGATTATCCTGTGAAAGCAAACAGTAGGTGGTATTAAAATGACCAAATGACCAAATTTTGGGTGCTTTGGTGAATGCTAATAGATGCTGGCTATGAGGGAAGTTGTGCTGACATATGCAGTCTCTATTAGCACATTTATTCAGAATACATTCTTTAAAGTTACCAAATACCAGATATGCATAAGAGGTTTGAGTGCTGCTTATTACACGTGCAAGAGTTAAAATGTTTGTTGTCCGCCATTTCTGACCATTATGGCTTGTTGAAACAGGCATGTGTAGTACATACCAGTGAATTAGTATATAGGTGAACTTGCTTTTTGTACTACCTGGTGCATCTGTTCAGTTAGTATAGAATAATGTCTGCTTAACCAAAATATGGTTTCAGGCAGTTTGAGAGTTGAAAAATTCTGGTTTAAGATACAAATTGAAAACTTCAGTGAAGGAAGCCATTAACTTTTAAGTAATCAGGTTAAACATGAGGGGTAAAAAATAAATCCTGGCTAATTACAGTGAGATGTGGGGAAACTGGATGCTGGAAGATTCCAAAGATGCTCTAAAATACAAGAATGGAAAACAGGGAATTCCCTTTCATGTGGAAAAATACATGCAACTATGACTGTTTTCCAAATAAATGTCAGAGGATTAAGATTTATAAATTATATTAATGTATTTTTGGTTTTAGCTTCATCTATCTTGAATGAAATCTGAGATTATATAGGAGAAAAGATGCAGTCTCATGCCTGCCCTATAGTGGCAATGCTTCACCTGAGATAAATTTCAGAAAAGCAAGCTAGTTTTAGAGATGGGAATGAGTTATTAATTTCTTGGAATGATCTATTATTTTTATACTGAAGATACCAAAAAGTCTAGTTACATTTTATAGCAACAGTGCACAAATAGGCACATTTTTTAAGTAGATTTCCATTTTGGATCTACTTGGGTAAAGAGAAACTATTTCATTAGTAAAACGTGCTTCTTTATGAATCTGGGTCACTAGTGATTTTTTTTCCTTGTGGATGTGAATTTTTATTTTCCCTTTCCACTTGCTGTTGGATTGTTACTAAGATGGTGGTATAGTCAAACAGTTTTTCTTTACAAATAAAAAGCACAACTTGAGACATACTAGCTGAACAAGCCATTTTTTTTCCATGAGGACAAAACCAAGAATTCTATTTTTTTAATATGTACTATTATTTTGTATTTAATTTACATCTCTTTGGTATGATTTTTTTTTTTTATTCTTATTATTTATTTTGGCTGTACTTAATGTTCTGTAGTACTAATTCTTTCATTGTACTTCAGTGAGATTCTGGTCATTACCTGGAGCTGCAGGATAATATAGTACTGCCTCGTTCATGTTTTTAACTCTGCAGAAAAGCAGGAGAAATAAAGCAGTCTGCAGGCTTTTGGGATCTCACTGAGGTGTAGCATTCTTACCACTCCTAAAGTGAATCCTACAGGTCATTGATCTTTCTTCATTGTGAGAGCACTGAGTTTGTTATTTGCAAGAATTCAGTAAGGATGGACAGTTCTCTTGTAAAGGAAAGACAAAAGATGCTCTGGATTGTGCGCTGCAGAATGTAAGAAACAACTTGGAGCCTATGTAAAAGAACGTACATAGTAAGTCTAGCATACTGAGTTCCAGTGTCATTAAGGGTTTGGAATTGCTCTCTAAGGTCTTAAGCAGTAGGGTCGAAATCCTTTGCTAGTTATATATAAGGCTTTTACAGATTCGAAGAAGCATTGAATAAACTCATCTAGTTGAATGTGTTTTCTAGATGCTCTTTTAGTTAGAGATGTCTCTCTAATCTGCATTTTTACTAACTGGTTTTTATATGAGGTACATGCAACAGAACTCAAACTTCAGTGCATACGAATTTGATGGATAACATCAGTTGCATGTACTTTTAATCCCTTTTTCCTTTGATGCCACATTCTTCCTTTCAGAGGAAAAGATCGTATTTGTGGCTTCTACTTAATTATTCTAATTGGTCTGGAATTAGTTTTTTTCAAGTTCTTTGTATTGCTCTT
>JASSUY010040336.1:30994-57836 GCA_032466535.1 Forpus xanthops | reverse complement strand
CAAAAAAAAAAAAAAAAAAAAAAAAAAAAAAAAAAAACCAACCCCCCCCCCCCCCCAAAAAAAAAAACAACGGACAAAAGTCTGAGTTTTTGGCTATACCCAGAGTGCAGGATATGATATGCAATGTCAGGCTTCAGACTCTAGGTTTTATCCCTGGTGACTGCTATGTTAAAGACAAGTTTCCCAATTTGGTCTTACAGTATCAGAAGGTAAAATAAGTTTAGTGCACCCTCAAAACTTCCTGCTGCATGTGTTCTTCTCTCAACTCATCCTCTGCCTACACTGCACTGACAGCAAGAAAATCTGGTTGCACTTTCTCCTTCAGCAGGGCTATTGAGAATTGGATGAGTCCCTCCCTGTGGTGTTCCTCTTTGTGGGGCTGACTAGAAACATGTCTTAAAGTTCACTGCATTATAATGTGACTAGTTTTCTCCTGAAGATATACTACCAAATGGTATGGCAATCTAGCACTATATTGGTGTGTGATGAGGGATGGCATTACCCATGGGAAATACTAGTCCTTACAGTGCCCTAATATCACACTTTAGCTTGTGTGACTTCCTCACAACTATTATGATTTCAGCTAAAGCATATTAGAGTAACAGTCAGCAAAGGGTTCAAATCTCCATGCACTGCTTTTTCTTTTTGTATCACCAACATAGAGACCCTTAGTTCCTGGGGTGTCATTCAGTTTTACAGATCACTTATCAATACAGTCAGTGAAAACCATTATAGTCTGATTAGTTTCTCCTAAGATTAAGTCAAAGTGATGGCAAAAAAAAAATCCTAGTTTTCTGTTAGATACATGATTTTTAGATATAATTAGCACACTTTATTCCTTAAAAATGTTCTAAGCGAATGACACTAGGAATTCAATTTGTATGTCTGTCTTCATAAGTGATAAGTTTTCTGTAAGAGGTCAGCATGTTTGTCTTTCTGTGCACTGGTCATCTTGCCACCTCAAAACATGATAACTATTGACTAATCTCCACTAAAAATGACAGGATAGGGAAATTCTCAATTAGTATTAAGCTTCTATAAGACTAAAAAAAAATCAGCTTGCCTTCACTTAGAAGAGACTGACCAAATTATTTTTTCTTCCTCATCATGCATAAAGAAAAAGCAGCAAAATGATCAACTCATAGGGAAAACAGCATGGGGAAGGACTGCTCATTAAATCCCAGTCACAGGAGAAGTTTGACTGGATCTCAGAAAGAGTCAAGAACTTACAGAAAGCCACCAGAAACCAGGCTTTACAAATCACAGAACTATTGGTCCCTTCCAAACAAACCTTTCAATGATTCTATGATTTTTGATTTCTTAGTTAATTCTTCACATCCTACATTTGCAGGTTGCCCATGAATCATCAGCTATTTTTCAATGTTCAGTGACCATCATTAGCAAGATTTTGTCTCAGCTACCGATTGTTTGGTGGTACATGTAGAGTAGCACCTTCATCAAGTCTTGCTACAAGGCACCTCTTCTTATTCAATATGAAGCATTGCTCACAAAAATAAGTAAATCCAGCTTGAGTAGTCACCAGGTTTCAAATGGCCTGGAGTGCATCTTATCACTGTGTAACTTCTATCACTAACTGCCTCAAGATGTGCTGTGAAGGCAAACAACTTTAAAAAAACCCTCAAGAATTCACTGACATACAGTAACACTGCTACCAGTGCTTGGAAGTCTTAGACGTTCTTAATGTAGTCTCAAAGAGAACAAATATACTGAAGAGATAGACATATACCAGCATCGTTTCATGATATTATTGATTATTGAACCAGAAATTCTACACCTACATGTTACTGACCTGTTTTCCTTGGTAGTAAAGGGTAATTAAAACTGTCTTTTCACTCTGGGGTGAAAAATCACATTATTATGAGATTCTGTAAAATTATGCAAAAGCTGTAGTGATAAAAAGGTGATAACTATCTGATTAGGTGTTTCATCATGGTACAGCAACCTGTAAATAAGCATAACTTCTAGGATATCCAGAACAAAGCATCACTAGGATCTTTGAAAATACTGCATTTCTGGTTTATTCTCCACTGCAATCAAGTAAGCACCTATTCACTAAATCAAAGCAAATCCCTAAATGATAAATTATTCTGGGAGAAAAATGAAGAGGAAATAAAGGCGACTGTTTTGTTTCACATTTAGGTCTAAATTTCCAGCACTCTAAGTAAGGCTTATTCTAGCCTTGCCAACTTAGACAAAAAACCGTAACTTTCAAAAACAAAGATCAAAGCTTGATGCTCGAATTACGAGATAAACTGCAGTTGTCACATTTAGGAAGGTGAGCCAAAGGACATGTGTCTGAGGTGGCAAGCTTTCTCTTCCAAGTAGCACGGCTGCAGGGAAGAAATGCAGAATGGGTTACAATAGCAGCCTTTCTTCATTTTAAGAGTGGGGACAGTGAAATTTTGGGTTAGTGGCAGTTCACTCATATCTTCATGAGGCAATGCTTTGGCTAGACTGTAGTGCACTTTGTGATCTAACAATGAATACTTAAATAGAAAATATGCCGTTGTAATAAGCCCCCACAGTCAAAAAATTAATATTAATGCATTGAAAAAAAATTGTTCCTTTTGAACCCAGTGAGGACTGCAAAGACAGTGATTATTAAAGAATTCAGCTGGTTTCAAAATTGACCTTAACCTGGAAAAAGCTAGGCAGAAGCAGAGGGAAAACTGATTAAAAATTCAATGCAGTGTTTCCTGGCCTTGGTAACCTGGGACTGGGGTACTCAAGAGCTACTGACAGCTTGCATTTCAAAGCTGATTTGTAAAGTTGCCAACAGGTCAGTAATCAGTAACTTTACAGAGCATGCAGCTGACACAGAAAGCCAAGAAGGAACAACAAAAGACATAATTGGATCTTAGGACCCAAAAGATGCCATGAATGCATTCATTTTTGGCACTACGTATGCTGCATGTTACGACAAGATATGGTTATAATGAAGGTGATTTGCATATTTTTCATGAAGTTTGGATGCACTGAATTATAAAAATAACCCGCTAACATGAAGCTATTTCACTGGCAGTTGGAAATCTTGTTTGAAACATTGACAGAATCACAGAAGTTAGTGATGAAAACAAAAAGAAAGCAAAAAATGTCTGTTAGGTCATCATAGGCATCTGCCTTCAAATGTTGAATTATTTCCTCCAGTTTATTTAAAATCTTTTTGTCAAGACTTAAATGGCTCCAGTAAATAAAGATCCAGAGGAAAACTTTATAGAAGTCTAATGACATTCATATTTGCCAAAAAAAAAAAGAAACAAGAAAGGAAATGACCAAAGTAAATACAGACAACTTAAAAATTCACAGCACTTAAATCTTCAGACCCAAATGGGAAGATTCTTAGTGAGCAGATTTCAGACTTACAAGGTTTGAAAAGGACTAAGCATACTGTGTCAGGGCCTACTGTGTAAAACTCCTTCCATTTAATGTCCGCTTGTCCTTCCTTTCCCCACTTGTCCTCAGCCTAAGGACTGAATATGATAGTTCATACGCAGAGGTTTCTGGGTTTATGACTATGTGCAAAGCTTTATCTGATGTCACAAGGCACTGGGGTCTGCCCTCTCATATATATATATATATATATATATATATATATGATGGTTTTGTTTAACATGGGAACTACCACCTCTACCATCTTTCCGCTTTGGATGGTATGGTCCCAGATTTCCAGACACTGAGCTCCTGGAAACTACAAACAAGCACAGCTTGCAGAGATGTGAAATAGGCATGAGTTGCTGTTGGACATGGCATGGGGCAGCGCTGGCAAACTCCTTCCTGCTCCCAGTCCTCTGTCACAGCCAGCAAGTGCACAGTTAGCAGCTGGGGCTGGCTGGAGACTTGAGGCTTATCACCTACTCCTTCACAGGATGGGTGACTACATACCTCTGGAGTTTATCTGCAGGGACTGAATCCATGTGTGAACTATGCAGCTCTTCCAGGTGGTCTAAACTTCAGTGTGCTTAGCTTTGACAACCCTTAGCCTCAGCATAGTTGGGGTCTACAAAATCTGAGGAGAATTGAACTACGTTGAGGTGTGACTTAGATTGCCATTGTCATGACTAGCCTTTCAGCTCCCCCAGCAGTAAATCAGTCCTACTACCACAAAGATGACCCTCATTCGTTCTCCCTATGGAAGCCTCTAAACCAGCCCAAGGACAAATGTCATCCCTTGAGAAGGCAAATCATGGACAGGCATTTGCAGCATGCAAAAGGTGCATCAAATTAAGAACAAATGATATTTCTATTACATTTGTAACAGATTTGGCATGGCTGTAGCACTCTTGTTAAATCTTTTGTTTCTTCTCCTTTTGAATTCTTGTTACTCCTGTGCCTGGTCTTTCCAGCGTTCATTTTGTGAATATCTAACTATCCATCTATAGCTACGATAACTTCTACTAGGGTGTTACAGCTGTATATTTGCTGTATTCATGTCAAAGAAAAAGAAAGTATAAATATTAACATATAAGTGCATGTTCCTCTGGTGGTTTATTATTATTTCATTCTCTTCAATACACTAGTGATAAATATGTGCCAGTTTGAAGATTAAATAATTAATTTTAAGGGATTTAAAAAAAAAAAAATTCTTATTTCCTACAGGTTCCCTGCAGGAATTAAACTGTGAGTATACAAAATTTGAATATGTAATCAATCTAAGGATTTGTGGATCCTCATTTATTAGAAGAGCAGGCTTCTTTTCCTTTACTGGAGCTTCAGAGCAAGTAATGGTCAGCTTCAGGTTTTTGCTCTTGAAGGAATTCTTTCTCAAGTATATAGGAAAAAAAATCCTAAATCCATTTGCTGTTATTAGATAGGAACTGCTACTTTTGCCCTGTGAACTTGAAGGGTTTAAATGGCAAAAGGCAGCACCATAAATGCAGCAGAAGAGCTGCTGGTGACCCATTGCTATGGATATCCCATTCCTCGGAAACTATAGTATTATACCAGGAGTTTTTCTGGATGCGCACCTTGGATGCAGCTTCTGCTTGCTTGCTCCACCAGCTCTGCTGCAGCAGAAATGGGAGACTCGTGTAAAAAGAGCCAAATGTCAGAGATCATCCATCATGTCATGAACATAGGTTTTCTCTAGGTTTCTGTGAAGAAGTGTTAGTTCAGCAGAAGGTATAGGAGGGGAAAGGCAGTCAAGGCATGAGGGGGAATCTGCATAATCTTCCACGGTGGTTGTAAACTGAGTAGCATCAAGGTTTGATGGAGTTATAACAACATGAAGTGTCACAAAATGAATATAAGTAATACAGTTCCATCATTACAATGCCAAACTCACTCTTCTATCCCCATCAACTAATTATGAATGCAAATTTATTCATACCAAGCTCTTGTGAAGGAAGAATGTGATTTATTTTTGAATATGTGAGTGCCAAACTTTAGAGATAGAAGGAATATTACAGAAAATATGGACAGGGGATGTAACTATAATTAGTGAGGGAAAAATAAAAGAAAACAAAATGAATTTTTTATTGGTGAAATCTTCCTATCAATCAGTAGGAACCTTTTACTTCCATAGACCCATGCCTAGGCCTAGGCGTTGAAAATATTTCAATTTCTGGAGCAGCCGGTTAATGAAACCAATGCAAACACTGAGCTGAAGGTACTTAAAACTATTCAAATCTTTAATTGAACAGGTCATAGAGCCTGTTGCCAGTTTAGATCTAGGGCAAATAATTTCTCACTCTAGACCTATTCTTCCAGGTCAGAGGAAATATCGTTGACACAACAGGAAAAGGAGGTCTGGTAGCAAGTTGCTGCCAACATTACTGCTGGGTATGACACGTAATTTGCAGTGACTTTTTAGCCCTTTCTACCAGCATTTGGAAAGAAGGCATGCTGTGATGTGCATGCATGCATGGCTAACTTAGCCACCCAGGGGATGTGCATATCTTGTCAGGTGTTCAGTGAAAGAGGCAGGACTCCATGAGAGGCATTATTTACTTGCCCTGTGTCACTCTTTCCTGTGATTTAATAAGCTGGTGACCTGTCTCTCCCATTTTAAAAACTGTTAATAACTTATTCATTCACTAATGTGTTCACATGCACATGAGCATATACAAGCAAATAAATAGATTATGTAAAACCATGAGAGAAGTCCAAGCTTGCAAACACTCCTTTGTTTCAAATACTAATTGATGTTGCTAAGAGACAATAGCGTTTTTATCTATTGCACCTTTTCCAAAACCAGACATTTAAATTCAGAGAAATTAATCACTGAGTGTATTAAAAATCTTATACTTCTACATAATAAAATCTGAGCATACAATTCCTATCAAATAGAAGAAACAGACTATAACTCCTCCCCTAATCTGACCCTAAATCAGTGTTTTCAGCCTGAATTTTCAGAAGTACTTAGTTCTTGCAGCTCTGCAGTATCTAAAAATGAATTTGTGATTCTTGCTTCAGAAAAAAAAAAAAGCTTTGTTTTCTACCTGCAGTCTAAATGAATGCACTTCTTTGAAAGAGAATGTGAGAATGATTTATGTGCATATTAATGTCATGTACTGATCAACAGCTTAGCTGTATGTAATTTCGCTATTATTTGATATTATGGTTATTCATTAAACACCAGGTATATGATTCCAAAAAAACATCAGTTCTCAAATTTGCACAAAATAATTGATGGTAAATTGACTACTAAATATTTCCTGGTTAAATGCATCCCTTAAAAGAGATTATTTGAGAGGGATTCTTTTTACGTAATCTTTAGCCATCTGAAAGTTGGGCACTTAGCCTAAGCTAGTCAGTTATGTTCCGCTAGACACAATGGAGAGAGATTGTAATAGAGAACAATTCATCCAGTCTGTTTCAGATACCTATCTTAAAATGGGATGTATTGCCATTTGGAGGAACCTATCTTTCTCCATTGACTATAACGGGAACCTGGACAAATAGCTTAGATGAAACTCCCTAAATTTGGATGGCTAAACGTAATGAAGATGAATTCTACTCTAAATCAATATAATACAAATAATACATAAAAGCCACAATGTACAGGTCAAAGTTAAGGTAGCTGTGATGAAGCATGTATTTTCTTGTTCTAGGTAAAAAACACTGGGTTTTTGCGTGCCACAGAGCTTCAAGATTTTTAAGGTCCCTAAACTATCTATTTCCTTGCTTCTGATTCTGCTGATTCTGTGTGAGCAAATATAACTGCATTGTTTATCACTGAAGTCTTTTCAAAGTATTTTCATGTAGTTTTTTAAAAGAAGGATCATGTGATTTTTATGTGTATGGGAGCAGTTACAAGTCCTAAAGCAAGAACAGTGTCACCTTTTGGATTATCTCCCAGTTATGCTAAATGCAGTTGTGTTTTTGAAGGCATGGTAGTGATCATGCTATCCACATTTTCTTTCAAAATGGTAATAAAAAAAATAAAATTATCTTTTATCGTAAGCAGACCAGAAGGTATCGCTTCCTTCATCTTCCTATTTTTTGTGTGAAAGAGGATTTGTCCCACAATGTCAGCTTGCCACTACACAGCTCTCTACCTCATATATTGAGAATCCATTCTGTATCCTTCCTGAGGGTCTCTTCCAATAGGAATGTAACCCTGGGCTCCAACAGCCCTGCTGGTCTGCTCTTCCTCCCCACCTGGACAGTGAGATGTTCAGAGGCAAAACACTAGAGGTAAAACAACAAACCTGAAGTTTTAATACCTCTGAACAAGATTACTTTAATTTGTTTAAAAAAGAAAATTTGGATGGGGCAGAGAGAGTTAAACTTTTTTTTTCCACTGGTTTTAGCATCTCCTATGTAGTAGTTCTCTTCATGTGCATTCTATTGGTCTTGTCCTGGGTTCAGCAGTAGCAGCCATTTTTCTCCTTCTTAGTAGCTGGTACAGTGCTGTGTTTTTGACTTTTGACCTGGGAACAGCACTGATAACACCGATGTTTTTAGTTGCTGCTCAGTAATGTTTACTCTGATCAAGGACTTTCTGAGTCTCTTGCTCTGCAAGGGAAGAGGGGAAGCGGGAGGAAGCAGAAACAGAACACCTGACCCAAAGAGGTATTCCATACCACAGCACATCATGCCCACTACATAAAGTGGGGGCAGTTACTCGGAAGGGCTAGATCACTGCTCGGGTCAGGCTTGGTATTGGTTGTACAGGTGGTGAGTGGAGTGGTTGTATTCTCTTCCCTTGTTATTTCCCTTATCATTATTATTATTGGTGGTAGCAGCAGTGGTTTGTGTTATACCTTAGTTACTGAACTGTTCTTATCTCAACCCATGGGAGTTAACATTCTTTCGATTCTCCTCCCATCCCTCTGGTAGCTAGGGTGAGGAAAGGAAGGGGAGTGAGAGAGAGGCTGTGTGGCTGATTGAGCTTAAACCACGACAGTTCTTTAGAGTTTTACTCTGCCCATTCTGAATGTAACTTTGGGATAGCAGTTACTGTTGGTTCAGCAAATACATCTGTGTGTGTTTTTCAAATTGACTAAATATACATAGACCATGAGTAAATATAAATCAACAGTATACATAATAGACCAGAATGGCCTTGACTACACCCTCTTCTGAAGGAGATTTGTCGTAAATTGAAATTCTGACCGTCGAGAAACTTCACAAAAGCTGCTTTTAGCGGAACTTTTTAAACAACCAGGAGGATCCAGAGAAGACTCACAGCAGCAAAGGCAATACTGCTCAGGGCAGCAAATTGAAGGATAATGCTACAAAAAAAAAAGAGGCAAAGACAAATAGAAACCAGTGGAAGTGAGTATTTTCCTAAAATTTTGCCACTACTTTAAGTATCCTGAAGCAATTGATGCAAAGCCTGTTTAAGACATACTAAAATCACATTCACTCAGGATGGAAAACTCATTTCTGATTACCTGCTCTCGTTTTCTCATTACAGATGATCAGAGAGGGCTCCCACTCTTTCTGTGTATATAATCGTTTTTGCCTGATGCAAAGGCAGAGGTAGTGGAGCAGGCATAGAGGCAGGAGACACTCTGGAACCTCAGAAGGGCAGGGAAATAGCTCTGACACAGCTGAATGCCTTCCAAGGGAGGCTCCTTGGCAAGCACATGGAGCAGGGAAAGCATTACTATATTGTCCCAGTGAGGTTAGAGCAAAAGAGTTCAGATTTTACATTCACACTGCTAATATCACCAAATGCTGATAGAAATGCGTTAAAAATAACTAATAACATACATGGGCTAAGGAAAATAAAGGAATGAGAATCTCTGAGAATTTTTAATATGAAAACTAAAGAAAATTTCATTAATTAGATTTAATGACATTAAATATTCAAAGTTACTTTCTGTTTAACATTTTATCCTCAATATTTTTTTAAATGTTTCATTTTTGTATTATTCATCTTTTCTTCTTCAAAATATCAGCAACTGTTATAAAAAGTCTTGGACTGAGCTGGCAAAACTCTTTTCTGCTGGAGACACCACCCATTAATTTGTTCCAGTATCCAATTAATCACATTGATTAAAAAATCCTGTTTAGATCATAATTTGAAATATTTCTACTGTTCACTTTGATAGCACTTTAAATCCCAGTGTCTCCGAGTATTCAGAAACCTTAATGAATCTTCACAGCTTAGGTATTAAGCTTTGGTCAAAAACTAGTTGCTCCACTCCATACCGGAGTAACTAGATGAAATTCCCTGACCTGTTTTATGCAGAAAGATCAGGCACGATGATCTAATGGTCCCTAATGGCTTAAAAATCTATGGAACTGCCAAATGACTTTAGTACTGCCATAGGGTGAGTGACTGAGAGCTACTGAATTGTATATGTGAAACAGAAACAATTATACAATTACTATGTCTCCCTCTATCAGTATAAACACCAAAAATACAACAGCAAATTATTTACTAGGAAAGAATTCTTGAGCTACTGCTACTACTACTTTTGGATTATGATGTACTAGTTCCAGGGGCATTGCTCTAAACAAGCAAATCTATTAATTCATTCTTAATATTAAAATTTTGTTAAATCCACTCCATGATGGTTGAAAATAATTTCTACTCTATTCAAAGAACTCATGTTGACCATAAGAAATAATGAAGTACACACCTGGATGCATAATCCTACTATTTTATCTGCATGTATAAGTGAAACAAAAGTCTGTAGTCCTCTCTAAAGTAATATCATAAATGATTCTATGGGAAACTGTGGTCACTAATAACCTGGGCAGTAAGATATTCTGACAATGTCAGACTTGTAAAAATGTCACCATGAAAAAGAAAAGCACTGTATAGTAAAATAATCAAATAGTTAAGAAAATATAGATTAATGTTTTTACTTTTGATCTTTATGAGAAAATAGCATTGATTTTTAAATGTACACTATATTTTACAATAATGTCCTAGCAAAGAACACAAATCACATACTTTGAAGGTCAAAGAGTTGAACTGTAAAACCAACTTGCAATTATTCTTGCTGTACGTCTCCCAGCCTCTTAAGAATTCACTTGTAAATTCACTTTATCATATATATATTTAATGCATAGGCAAAATTTTATACATCTTTACACCTATTTTCAAAACTTTCATCAAAGAGAGCAACATCATAAGTTTCCATTATGTAATCCTCTGATGTACACATTACATCAGTTCTGCTTACAGATGGAGTTTTACATAGGCCAGTATAACTTCCTATTTTGCCTGTGACCTATTGCTATATGTCTGTTATCCTCTATTTGCTGTTATCCACTATCTACCTATAGTATTTTGGTATGTGCTTGCTGAAAATTTTTGGTGGCAGTAAAGTTCTATCACTATTGGAGAATTCGTTCTCGAAGAAGAAATAACACTAAAACCACCTTGCCAACAGCTTGTTCAAATCCAGCTGTGCTTGAAACATATCCCTCCCTGAGGCTGACACCCTACAATCCTTTGCATAGGGCACAGATATCCTGGTGTCGAAAAAGAGCTGCTGCAAAGAGGCCATAGACTCTATTAGTCTGTTAAGTGATGGATTGCTATTCAAAGCTGTCAAAACCACACTGAGCATGAGATTCCCAGCCTGCCCTGGGAGGGCATGGTCTATTGTCCTTTCTACCTACACATTAAGAGTAGATTATCTTTAGAAATAAAATCCAGCTTCGGAAGTCATAAAAGGTAAGGTGTTTTATTAGGTCCAGTGATTAGTTTTTGGTCATGATTAATTTTCTATAGTGTGCAGCAAGAGATACCATATTGAAGTTGCCATCATTTTTAGTTTTATATAGACAGCTGTCACACAAATTGCAGGAATTGTTCCAAAGCGTGAGAAAACTTTCCATGGAGAGGTGAAAGCCAGTGAGGCAAGCAAGGCTCATTTCTTCAGAATATGAGCTGTGTGAGTGATGTTAGCATTTTGTAAGGGTTTCACTGGAGCACAGTCCCACCAAAACCAAAGGAAAAGCTCACTCTCAGTCCTTCAAAATCTCACACCTGTGCAACTGCTGTGAATGACCTCTGCTCAAAAGCTTTAACAGCTTTCATATTTTCATTCAAATCATAGAAGAGGGGGTTTATTTAATATATAAATGCTTACTTTTAGAATATGACTATTACTAACACGCTTTTTATTTATAAAAATTTGGAATTCCTACAACTGGGTAGGAGAAATCCCAGGCACAGTTACAGGTTGGGTGGAGAAGAGATTGAGAGCAGCCCTGAGGAGAAGGACTCCAGGGGGCTGGTCGATGAGAAACTTAACATGAGCCAGCAGTGTGACCTTGCAGCCCAGAAAGCTAATCGTATCCTGGGCTGCATCAAAAGGAGCGTGACCAGCAGGTTGAACGAGGTGATCCTGCCCCTCTACTCTGCTCTCTTGAGACCTCACTTGGAGTATTGTGTGCAGTTGCGGTGCCCTCAACATAAAAAGGATATGGAACTCTTGGAACAAGTCCAGAGAAGGGCCACGAGGATGATTCAGAGGGCTGCAGCACCTCTCAAATGAACACAGGCTGGGAAAGTTGGGGCTGTTCAGCCTGGAGAAGAGAAGGCTGTGTGGAGACCTCATAGCACCCTTCCAGTACCTGAAGGGGGGCTATATGGATTGTGAAGAGGGACTCTTCATCAGGGACTGTAGTGATAGGACAAGGGGGAATGGGTTCAAACCAAGACAGGGGAAGTTCAGGTTAGATACAAAGAAGTTCTTTATTGTGAAAGTAGTGATGCACTGGAACAGGTTGTCCAGAGAAGTGGTTAATACTCTATCCAGGGCAGTGTTCAAGGCCAATATGGACAGAGCCTTAGGCAATGTGTAGTGTGCAGTGTACCTGACCATGGCAGGTGCTTTGGAACTAGAACATCATAATGTCTTTCCAACTGTAACTACTCTATGATTCTATGACTTTACAAAACTTGGTTTGTAAGTAAAATGCCTTCCATCTCTGTCCTGGGTTCAGCAGTAGCAGTCATTTTTCTCCTCCTTAGTAACTGGTGCAGTGCTATGGTTTTGACTTTCAGCTTGGAAACGGCACTGATAATACCAGTGTTTATAGTTATGGCTTAGAATGTTTAGGCTGGCAAAGGACTTTCTGAGCCTCTTCTCTGCCAGGAAGGAGGGGAAGCAGAGAGGAGGCCAGGGGGAAGAAGAGACAGGGCGCTTGGCCCAAACTGACCAAAGAGGTATTCCATAACACAGCAAGTCATGCCCAGGATGTAAAAATGGAGGGCAGAGGCCTGGAAGGGTGGGGGTGCACTGCGTGGCTGGTCTTGGTATTGGGTGGTGAGCAGTTGTATTCTCTTTCCTTGTATTTCTCTTGTCATTATTATTATTGGTGGTAGCAGTAGTGATTTGTGTTATACCCTAGTTACTAAACTGTTCTTATCTCAACCTGTGGGAGTTGCATTCTTTTGATTCTCCTTCCCATCCCTCTGGGAGTGGGGGGAAGAAAGAGTGGGAAGTGAGTGAGAGAGAAAACTGCGTGGCTGAGAGGCTTAAACCACAACAATCTCTCATTAACAGCACCAAGATCAAGCTAGGCCTATTCTCAGAAGGTTGGTTGCCAGATCCATTTAAAGTTTCTGGGTGAATTTGAGGGTAAACCAGTGAAGACAACTACCAGTTCTTGTTATTTGCAGTCGGGCAGAAGACAGGATGCCATCAGGGAAGCTAATGGTCCATCAGCTACTCTCTGAGGGCCAGGCAGGGGACAGAAAGATATGGACACACCAGAGATGGTAGGAGCAGCAGGGAGGGGAAATGCATTCAGGAACAGGACAGCAAATTGAGTGAGACTAATGTAAGGAACAGGAGGGATGCAGAGGAGGAGCAGACAAGCATGAAGATGAGGATACAGAGTCAGAGTGCAGGTGAGTGTGCTGTAACAGGGTTGAGGAAAATGTCAAATAGAAAACTGTGAGAAGAGGAGGAAGTATGCAGGTCCAGCACATGCTGCAGCATGGGACCTAGGCAAAAACATGCAATGAAAATTTAAGATGGTAGCTGCTTCCACAGACAGGATAGCAAAATCTGAGTCTTAGGGATTTCTAATATATAGAGACTCTTGGATCAGTGAGCTGAAAGGTTGCATTTCTGCAGGGGTTTTAAGGATTAACTTTTTTAAAACCTGAAAAATGCCACAGACAGGAAAGAGAAGATGGGAAAAGGAAATGGAAGTGTCTCACTAAAGCTAAAGAGGAGACAAAAAAAAGGATATAAAGAAGTTTGATTTAGATGTAAAATAAGAAACCCTTGGTGATTTTAGGCAGCCACAAATATGGGAGCTCAAGCTCATTGTTTTCATAAACTTGGATATGGCAAAACTACATTGGCATTAAAAATACTATTTTGGAAGCTTTTATTTTTACATAGAAGCCATTTTTCTGAGAACTGGAATTGTCAGGCTTTCTTTAAGACTTATCGTTACAGTATATAAACCAATACAAACCAAATGATTGCCATTGTTGCCCTTCTAGGAGGAGTTCACTAAAGATACATGCACTTACGCAGGATAGTTGTAAATTAAATTAAGCCATATGGATTTCTCAGGTTAGACAGTCTTCTTCATTCTGTTACATGAGAAAAATCACTTCTAGAATCCTTCTCTGAAGCTTCAGAGATCCAGTGGTATCAGAGTGTGCTAATATTGTACAGTCCAGTGGCTGCTAAGATTTATCTTGTAAGGTTTTCCAGTGTCATAGTGTATTGCTATTTTCCAGTCCAGCAACTTCCAAGGTTTATCTTTTTGCAGAAACCCATATAAAAGCTACAGCATCTTGGACAGTTTTGATAGGAAGCATCCATAATCACTGAGAGATTGAAAAGCATTTGAAGCTGGACACACTAACAATCTTCATCGCTTTTACAGCAGGCGTCACCTTCTACTTTGTAAATGCACCGTGTTGTAGTTTCCCAAGAAGGAAGACAAAACTTCAAGACTGATGGAGAGCATCGAATGGGGTTGTAGGCAGACACTTCGGAAAAGTATTTTTTTGTGACTTTTTTAGTTATGGTCCACACTTTAAAAAGAACAAAGTTTCTGCAGAGAGTCTGTCTAACTAACTAGCCCTTTTGTACCAGGGAAGAAGTCCTCAAACTCCCTGTATACTCTTGCTCTGTGGCACCATGCATCAAGTACAGACCTGAATGAAGGCCGCTGCATCTTCCTCTGTGAAATAAGAAAGAGAACAAGCATGAAGAGCTGGGAAAGCTTTGGTTCTAGTTTTTTTTTCTCCCTTTAGACAGACCTGTGCCACCACAAAAAGGAAAATAATCTGTACTAAAAGCAGTCATGATGTAGGGTGTCCTCTAAGCACTGAGAAATTGAGAAGAAATTATGAGCCACAGATACCTCTTATGCGGTTACAGTCTCAAAAATACTTATCAATCCTTGGGACAGAATTGTTACTTTGTAGGAAATAAAAAAAAATAACTTCTTAATTAGCATCTATTTTAAAACCTTGGGCAAATGGATTTTCAGGACTGCATTTTTATAATGAACAGTACATAACCATGTTAAACTAAATATTGTGATAGTGTTGGGTTTTCTAGAATGGCTTTCTATTTTCTAAGCATCCACAGAAAATTAAAATTACACAAGATATATTCCATCTTACTGTGTTTATTTATTTATTCATAAAACACTGGGTTTACTCCACCTAAGAAGTAACTTGGACTTAAGAACCTCTCAAGTCAATTAGTCAGGATGTTATCTGGTAACTTCTGGGATAACAAAATTTGAACTGGACAACCTTATCTGCATGGTTTAGTAGAGTTATTTCATATACCCTAACCTGTCCACAGAAATATTTTTTAAAGTTTTTTATCAAAGTGAGTATAGGATGCCAAAATATGTGCATTTATTCATGCATCTGCTACTTCTGCTCTTATTTATCTGATTCTTGTAAGCTTTTTTCTGCAATGTCTTAAATTTTATGGTAGGTTTGAAACACAAGCTTCACAAATATTAGCTGAGCAGTGAAGAGGAAGGAGATCATGAACACCATTTTAATGGACCATACATAGAAATCAAAAAGCCCAGACACCAAAATAGCCTTGTTTAGAGCACAGATGAATGAAATGCTTCTCTGAGATCAGTCCAAAGAAAATATATAAAATTATATTTACCTTCCCAAAGTTGGCAAAAAACAAAACAAGGCAGAACTGATATCAAGTCAAATGTTCACTGAGGGGTATCAATACAGTGCTGTGATGTGTAACAGGGATCCCAATCAAAACATTCATTTTCAAGAACACAGATACAAGACTCAAGTCCCCAAAAGACAGATTTTTCTACACAGGAGTATCATCCTGAGCAAGTCAAGCCTCATCAAAGTCTCACTGAAAGAACAGAGAGACAGCTTACAGCAATAAAGTATATGGTGGTGCTGTCCTTTATGCGACTCCCTCTGTTTCAAGCAACTAAGGACACCTGTGAGGAAAATGAACAGTCCAAGATCATTTTTCAGTAAGGCAAAATATGTATTGTTTTTTAAACTTCATACCTCAAACTATATGTAGAAGTCATCATCATTGTAGAAGACAGATATCCTTGACCATGAAGGAAAAATTTAATCTCCAAAATAAATGGACTGGTTTGTTCAAAGTCCCCAACACTTCAACTGTAGTCCTTCTGATTTACCCATTATCCATTAGTTTCTACTAATTCAGTCTGTATGTAATCCTTTTTTTTTGAAGTCTGTTGCCAACTCATTAAATGTTCCAGACTTTCCAGTACATGGATTTATGAGCAATTAAGAGTTTCCCAGACTCAGTATTCAGGAAATATAGCTCATTATCTGCTGCAAAGGCATTTGGCCGATTTAAGGATATTCTTCAATAGAAAAATTGTTGTTTCCTAACAATGTTGCCCAAATTTATTGAGCTCATCTAATAGCTTTGATATAATGGATGAAAAAACTCCATTGTCTGAGTGCAGGTCCTGAGACATATATTCAGAAATATGTTTTACCTTACTGCCCTTTTCTCCTTACTCCTGGCAATATGTACACAGTATGTTCATGTTAATGTATTTTCTCCAATATCCAAGGTCCTGCAGTTCTTTCTGCCAACTCTGCCATTTGTTCGAGATCTCTATTCGTAAACGGCAATTTTCATTTTAGACCTACACGAAATGGATCTTAATGCGCTACTATATGAAAAGTAAGATTTTCTGAGCCTTTTATCTTCTACCCCTTGGATAATTTTCCTACTTGTGCTAAAGTAGCATCATTTCTACCAGAAGACTGCTCTTTTGAAATTTGTCACTAGGTGATTCTCTAAACTTTATTAGCAGTTTCTAACAGTACCTTTTATTTACTGGACAATTCTTCAGTTCTTTAAGTAGCTAGTGCTGTAGCAAAGCAATTTCACAAGCAGTTCTGAGAGATTTATTCTCTGGGTGCAATTTTTTGTGAATGGACTTGCTACTCAGGCTATTATGTTCAATGCTGTTTGCAAAAGCATCACAGAGAAGGGTATCTGAGTTAAGGTCTGCAGGAAACCATTTTAAATAATGCTGGAGTCCAGCCAGGGCAATCCCCTAGCTCTGTGATACAAGCAAAGGATCAAGTCATAATGCAGGGCAAAAAACACATACCTAATAGTCAAGGGCAAATCTCAGTCAAGCTATTCATGTATGTGTTTGCGTAACATCTAGATGTACATCAGTATAGATGAATATGCATATATGAAATGTGTATATATATGATTATATATGTGCATATATATGCAGAAAATCAGGAACATCAAATGGTCATGAATGGCTTCCCAGCCCTATGTAGTATGTATAATATAGGGTTCAAACTACCAGCTATTAAGCACTTCCATTCTAGAGAAAATAATATTCTGTATATAACATATTCCCCTTCAAGGCAAGTTTTCTTAACAGACGTTTTCACTCAGAATTCCATGCCTCACAGTAAGATCTTTCAGTTTCAGTTCAGATTAAAGATATGAACCAGTGAAAGAAGAAACAAAATGCACCGCTACAGAGCTCATCTATTCATGTAAACCATATACCACACACTAACACTGTCAACAGCCTGGCATCCTGTCCCACACATTTCTATCATGCAATATGCATTAATATAAAGCCCCCATATCAAACAACAGCATCTAGTTAAAACTCTCATGTCAACCTTGTTTTCAGAGGAATTTTGTTTTGTGTTCCCTAATTGAATCCTTTGAAAATATGCTAAAAAGGTGAGACTGATTTTTTAATTTTTTTTTCCTTTTTCCTGGCTTTTAATTACCCCTCCCAACATGAAGAGACAACAAATGATAAAAAGACTATTACAGGAAACTTTGAATAGAAAACTGAAATCTCTCATTGAGATTTTTAAGGGACAACCTTTTCTCTTTAATTGTCTGGAGTGGACATAACTTTGGAGAGTGCAAAGGTAAAGCCACCGGTAGAGCAGTTGCATGTTTGATGACCAGGCACAAGCTTAAGAGCCATCCATATGTCCCTGCCTTCAGTGGAAAATTCACTCTGACAAGTGGAGGTCAGCTGAAACGTTTCTTCTCAACCCAGCGTTCAGCCTCTCACTTCTTTTATGATATTTTTTTTTCTCCTACCATGACAAACACTCTTAATAATGACACTTTAGGTGCATATGAAGTGAAAATGGCCCTTATAAGCTCCAGCTGCTGCACCCATAGGGGTTAGTATACTGGAACCTCATTTCTGCAGAGAAAACTTCAGCATTCTTTCTGCACAAAGGAAAATGTAGTTAAGAAATTTAGGGGTTTCATTCCAGTTAAGCAGAAGTGGAGTACTATGAAAACCATGTTCACTGCAATATGAGCACTTAAATAATATAATTACATCAATACTTACCACAGAATAATATAGCAAGAGTCAATTTTCTGCATCACTCTGTCAGTGTTTGGTGATCTGCATAACTTTCAGCTTTGTCACATTTGCCTGCTAAGCCCTCTCGAGCAATTACACACTTCAACTATTTTATAGTAAAACAGATTCGTCACAATTCTCTCACTCTCTTTGCTGCTGCTGAACAATGGCAGCTGTGTAAAGGCAAGAAACTGCTTCAAACCCCACCTTGGCTCCGCACAGAACACATGGAATGAAAATCAAGAAACAGCCAGATGCTGCAGAGGTAACATCCTCTTTCTTTTGTCATCTCATCTCATTCCTCAAGGCAGCCAATCTCCTATCCCCTTTGTGCCAGTGACAGTAATCCTGTATGAAGCAGCATCACCATATAACCATTAAAGGGAAGCATCAGTAGCAATAATACTCAAGGTGCCTTTCCTATTTTTCCTTTCAAAAATATCAAACTTTGGGACATTCTGGGAAATAATGGTTAGATGTACCTTATGAAATCACATCTTCATCAGAATAAGAAACAGGCAGAGATAGAGATACTGGCAACTGTTCTGATTAAAAAAAATCCTGCTGGCAATATCACAGAGAAAGATTACAGATAGTTATGTACGTGTGTACAAGCATGCAAACAGATAATTGAGAGACCAGAACTATATTGGCTTTTTTTTAGAAAGTACCATATGAAAAGATAATGAGTAAAAACTCCAGACAAGTAGTCTCTATAAACCCCCACACCTGTTAAGCCGCAGTTCCCATCTGCCATCCTCCTTGCTTTTCTCAGTGCAGTTTTCTTTGTACAGAATAGGGTACATTAGTGTCATCATCAGATCCAAGCACACTGTTGGGATTTAGATAATAATACAACTGATCCCTCTTTGGGCTGTCAGCATGAATGTGTGGCACACTGACATGCAGGCATGTGTTGAGATAATGCAAAGTCAGAGGCACAGGCAAAATGTGCACCTGAATACCAGCATCTCCCAACTTGAGCCCCCTCTGGGCTCATATAAACAGCCGTATCCTAACAGATAACGCAAAATGCTTTCCATGCTCAGGCCATTAAACTCTCATGGGTGCACTTGCTTTAAGTGCCCTGTGAAAGAGTGTACGGCCAGCTCCAACCTCAACACACAAGACACCAGTTCACAGACTTCACGGGTCCCACTGGCATCAACAGTACAACAGTACAAGTTTTAAATTCATCACCTCACTTCCAGTCGCACCTCAGGGTTTAGTGCTCCAATACTCATCCACAGTCAGAAACTGGGCACCAGTGCCCCATCCTGGTCCTGACTGCATCAGGCTGCCCCTTTCTGCTCTTACAGCCACCCCCAGGATGTCCAGTGGCTTTTTCTCCAACTTCTCCCTCTTTTTCTTACTCTCTTAAGAATATTCCAGCTCCTGCTACTGCTCCACATTGGTATTTGGTAAGCCAAGCCCAAGCAGCTTCTTCCCATGTCTTTCTTCTCACAGAGACATTCCGAGGTGTGTATGCTGAGCACTCCCTCATAAAGATACTTCAGTGTAGTAATACTGAGGCTACTAGTCACCAAAATCAGTCTCTGGGATGACAATCTTCTTTAAAAGTCCATTTGTATTTGCTCCAGTGCCAAATTTTGTCTCTTGGGACAACTTACCAGCATCACATTTCCCTACACAAGACACTAGGATTCAGTGCTGGTCTCTATAAATAGAGACCTCATCTGCCCATGTATCTTTTTTTGGAAAGAATGACTATTAAAGTGATAAGATCCTAAAGCTTGAAGAACAGAGGACAGCTCATCTGAACATACATGTTGTTCCAGCTCAGCCCTGAACCTCAGCTTCTGCCCAAGCCAGCCTGAGAAGGGGTACAGGAAGCCAGACCCAACACTTCTGCTTTCCCCAGCTGTCATTAGCAGCTGTAGGAGTTGCTCAATGAGCAAACAATGGCTCAGAGTCACCTTCACCTCTGTACCATCCTGAGTGATAGGGATCAGCTGTGCCAGTAGCATCTGTGCAAAGCAGAGATATCTCCCCAGCCCAAAATGAGTTGTAAGAGGGCTTGGCACTAGAATTGCCCAGGCTTAGGGCTTACCTCCCCCATTCCCATCCTCTGAGCCTACAGTGGGGACTCACCACTGTCAGACTCCAGGAGGAAGAGTGCCTGCTGGACATCGAAGTGGCTCAGCTCCAGCTCACCCTGCTGCAGCTCCAGCTGGGTTTTCAGGACTAGGATGTACTATTAGGGTAGAAAAGACAGCCCTCAGATTTCCCTACAACAGCCATCATTCCATCCCCAGGGCCATGCAGGAGGGAGGCTGGTGAACAGCTAGGAAAAATATCACATCTGACCTGGAAATTCATGGGATACCATGCCCCAAAGTAGATGCTTGCTCCAGACCATGCGAAGGAGGTGTCTAACTCTCTTAGTAGGGCAAGTCTCCCACCAAAGGGACACAGACACCAACGTTCCCTGTGGCCAAAGGGCAGCTCTTCTTTAACTGAGCATCCCCTCAAGCTCAGGATCAGGATGCTCTCCTCCCCCATGATCAACTCACCATCACGTGGCTTGCAGTTTCATGGCCAACTTGATGGCCTCCAAACATAAGAGCAGCTCCTTCATGGTGCCTCTTTCATACATGACACCAGGCTGGCAGCTTGAGCAGGCTACGGTGGGCCGGGAAAGGTGTGGGACCCCCACAGCTAACAGCCCCCCCTACCAGGTTCCCAGCACCCCGTACTCCCAGGTAACTCCCAGTCCCACTCCTCAGTGCTCACAACCACCACCCCACTTCCATTCCACATCACCCTGGGAGTGCCCAGCCTCACTTCCTGGCACCCCTGGGTACCTCAGCCTCACAGGATGTGCACATCTCCCCAACCCAACCCTCTTCTGCCACAGAGGGCTCTCCCTGCCCTCAACCCTGCTCCACAGCCCTTCACCCTCACCCCACTCCTGCTTGCAATTATTTCTTCATTCATTCCCTGATATTTTCTAAGAGACAAAGTATATCTTTGTGGAAAATTCCTCTAACACTGTGGGTGGAAGGAAGGAAGCTTGTTAAGTAATTCTGAATTTATTTTAGCGAACTTTTGCTACATAGAAGCATATTTATGTTTTTAATTAAAAAATAAAGAGGCTGTAAATTGCTGGTCAATTTTGCAATGTTCCGTCACCTCCCATTAATGCAAATAGAGAAGATATTTTTAACAAAATAAATAAACGGAGCAAGGATTCTCATGGCAGGCTGATAGTCTCTTTTTACAGTATCTAGAGCAACATAACTATAACCTAGCTGATGTCTCTCCTCTCTACAGTAATATTAATGTTAATAAATTCAACCACTTAAAATGTGATGTTCAGAGAAGGATTACCAAACTGGTACTTGCATAAGCATTATCAGGGAATTGTCCCTATTTTATATTGCTAATCAGTCATTATTATGATAGGGAAAAGAACAACACGCAGGGGACTTGCATGACATTTCAATTTTTTTATATGTAGACTACCAGCTAGGACAGTATTTAGAAGAGACACTAACATTATAATAATAAGATTTGCTTTTTCAGTGCTGTCACTGTCACAGGGTTAGCTGCACATCAGATCCTTCCTTAGCCCCTCCCAGTCTTAGATGTGTCTTCCTGAGTGGCAGATGCGCTGCTCTGCCCATCCTGAGGTTAAATCCTGCAGATCTCTGAATCACAGCCCCATCCCCAGCTGCAGTGGGCTACCCAGACAACTGTGTCTCCCCCCAGTGAATGGGTCCTTTTTTCAGTTCAACTTCCAATAGGGGATGCAATGACTCAGAACAGCTTTTTCAAAAGAAAAGTGCAGTGCTAAGATCATGTGATGATAAAAAATGCCCCAAACCCAGAAAGGAACGAGTAAAGGTTATTTGATCTAAAACTTGAGTAGGTCTAACTCATGTCAGACACTGTCCCTAGAGGATGGAAAGTCCCTTGGATGTAGTACTAATCTTTCTATTCTTTTTCTCTTCCTTCCCTGTCAAAGCTTAAGATTTTTCAGATGTGCAAAACCCCTCAGAGCAACTGAGCTCCCAGTTATTTCTCAGCAAGACACTCCAGCAAGGGACACATGAAAGCCATTGAAAAATACTATTTCTTCTACATTCTTCCGATTTTAAAGTTTGTTTAAATCTAAAAAAGTTACCGCATGATCTCTTTAAAATTCCCACAAAATCAACTTAAGCCAGCTCAAAAATCTGGGGGGGGGGGGGGGGGAAGGTTTTAAAACCCCCAACAAAATAAAGCTTGGCATGGTTTCTTATTCAGGTAAAGAAGAGCTCTAATCTTTAGCACAATCAGAAGTCAAGGATGCTAGAACAGTTTTCTAGGTTTGGACAAATGGCCATTATTCCAAATAGAAATTTTCAAGAAGCAATTTAATTCACACTTTTGGAATGACGAGATTTGTCTTTAATCATGTACAATGCAGGGATGTAAAGTCACAAAATAAGGTGTGGATGAACCATTTCATCCTACAAGATTTCTCTAATTTAACAGTTCTGCAGAGGCCACAAAAATGAACAGCACCAGCAAAGACGGGAGCAAGACACATCCCTGAGTTGTTCTTCATGCTCCTGAACAGTATAGTACCAGAATGATGGTTTCAGGCTCTCTCTAGTTAGAGGAAGGAAACTCTGTAGTATCATTTACTCAATAGCCATGAAGCCCCCTTCACTTTGCCACCCCCTGAGCAGCACTAGAAAAACCCAATCGATTGTAATTTATTTAATCATGGACCACCTTAACTTTTAAACCATTAGATTGCCCAAAGAACATTCACAAGGGAAGGCAGTAATCCCATTATTTGTTTCTGCACACAGTGGTATGGTACACCCAGCATTATTTCTGCAAAAAGTGACTAGCATATAAAAATTGTGAGTTGCTGCCCAAAAGGCAGATTCTTCCATAATTGATCATTAATGTGTTTCTTGTACCTTCTGAAACAGGCAGTATTGGCTGCTGTCAGGGACACAATAATCTATTAGACAAACTTGTACCGATCCAGTGTAACACAGTGATTCCTAAGCGCTGGTCTTGCTTAACTGAAAACAGAATAGTAAGTATTTACTTAAAAATGCAGGAAAGCAGTGTCTAATGATATCCCATGGAATTCACAGCCAACCACATTTGCTATTATTGCTTTTGGTGCTTTGTGGAGGCTCCTGATGTTGATTGCAAGCTATCCAGTCATTTTTCATCCCCTGCCTTTAGCTATAACACTTGTGTTATTTCAAAAAAAACCACGAAGCACTGGGGGGGGGGGGACCCCCCCCCCCCCCCCAGAAACAGAGCGTCATTTGGGATGACAAATTCTGTCATCATATTGTTGTAAAGACACAATTTAAAAGAGTTAAAATAGATATGCAAATCACTATGTCTAGTATTGAGAAACGTGCTTGCAGGAACGTCAGGGAGGTGCAATCAAGGAAGAAAAATGTTGCTGTTCTAGGGATAGCACCTTGAATTTAAAGACAGGGCTCCAGCTAAGGGATGCAGAATGCAAATTCCCTTGTTACACCACTCATTTAAATATATTTAAAAGCAGAGACCACAGTTCAGAAAAGCCCCGGGTATATTCTCAAGTCCGTTTCTTCTGGGAAGGCTGTTCACCATGTGCCTTCTGTGGCTGATGTCAATCAGTGAGAAGAGTGCTGCAGATATCCATTGACAAACCTGTGCTGGCAGAGCTGGGATATTTGACTGAAGCACTTATACTGGCAGTTGCTCCCAGTAGTGATATAACTATCCCTCCTTTCCACTGGTATAAGTGATTACTTTCCTAGGATGTGACTTTGCTAATTTTACAAGGTACAAGTATCCAAATCTCACTGCATCTGTACAAATATTGAGGCATCTTTGTCCTAATAAAGGACTGCAACAGACCTTCTCAAAAGTAGTGTGAAAGGTAAGGACACTACATAAGAACACTTTTCAGAACTGGAAATAAATAAAAAGGAAATGTAAATACATTGTTATTTAATGCCAGCTGAAATCCAAGGATAAAGTATAAGAAAATAAACACCAGGCTACTTTTCTTTGGTGAAAATCTTTCAGTTGCCTGACAGTTTTCCTACAGAACAATAGAATGTGTATCTGTTAAATGATGAATGGCCAAATTTGGATGATTTACCAATGCCGAGATACACAAACTCCTTTTTTTAACTGCCTGTTTGTCAAGTCAATCCTGCTGTATTAAAGAGTTACAGACACTGCCCCAAGCAATGTGTCCCAGTGCACTGGTCACTTGCCAGCCTGTACTTACTACACCAGGTGCCTGCTCAGGGGCAGACATATCTTCCCCTGGCACAGGAAAATGGGCAATGCACTCTTGGGAGAAAACTATTTGGAAACAACCCTACAAAATCAGCAACGGGGCCCAATCTGATTCCCACCTGAACTGTCTTTAGTGAAAAAGAGTAATGAAGAGCTCAGGGTGGCAGATGAGCAGTCCTGGCGTGTCACACAGCTGCAGAACTTAATCTATGACATTATAGGAGTTCCATAATGCAGATCTTATTGGTTTCTTCTGGCTCTGAACCTCTGGAAGGACCTGTGATACCTAGATAATATAGATTTTATTTAGAAAACTGCTCCCCTTCATTAATAACAATGACTTGGATGAAACCAGCCATAAGTACATGTCTACAGTCACTATATTCTGCAGATGGCTTCAAAGGAAGCATTAAAGAAATTATTACTGCAAAAGTTCTTTTCTTAGTGTCAACAATTTCAATGAATTCCATTTGCTTGAGTGCTTTCGTGAAAGGCAATTAATGTAATCTATTTCATTTTTCTGTTAACTGTGTGTTTACAAGACTACTTTTTATATTCCAAAATACTATTTGGTTTGAATAAAATGTTATAATTTGAGAATTTTCTGCATAGTCACTTAGTCTTGAAGCTGTGATGGAAATCTTGTCAGGTTTTAGCATATTTTAATAACTTCACAAAGGTTTGCTATGTAACTTTTCATGACAAATGTTACTATCACACATTTAACATCTTGAAGAGACTTAAAAAGTAAAGAATGGAAAGAACTTGTGGATAGAAAGACACAATTTCCAAGGAAGTCATATACTCATGGAAGCAAAGAATATGGTAAAACAATAGGGTGTGTAAATTGAATTAATCTTTCCAAGAATAGTTAATGACACACAATATCTTAGTGTGCATAAGTGCATATATGTATAGATATACACAAACATACTGTTGTCTTTCCCTTATTCTCACACAAGCATAAAAACTTGTACTGAAGTTGGATACTTGGATAGTGCCACCAAAAGAGCTTGCTGAAACTGACCTTTCTGGGCTTGGATAAAGCCTGGATATTCTGAAATTGGAAAATAAGGAGGAAAAAGCAGTATTTTGTAAAGAAGTATTCAAAAAAGATTTTTCATAAAAGATAATATTTGCTTCTGCTCTACTATTTCAATTTCTGTACTATAAATTATATCAAACATGGAATGCACTGACCTTTTAAAACCAAACATTTTCATACCTTCCTATGAGAGTGGCTTAGAGATATATAAATATCCCTTGTGAAACCTTCCAACTTTGTTGAATCAGCACTGTCTTCAGAAAAGCTTCTCTGCAAGAATTTATCAATTAGCTGCAACCCCACACATCACCCGCATCTTAACAGGTGACAATGTGGAATGGCAGCATTCCCCCCTGCTTTGGCAGGTGTATGCCATGCAGGTGGACAAACAAGTGAGCAATCACACATAGTTTCATGTTCTTCCTGCACTCTGCTTGTAACAAATAGCTAGGAGTCCAAATTACTCCCCAGTTATAATGCCTCAATATCTACTTAATCACTAACATAGCTAATCCAAGTACTAAATTATCTTTTGATTCGCAGTTTTCATTGTCAAATTCATACTGACAGATGGGCCAAAGGAGCACCACTTATTTTTTTCCATTAGAGAGTAGCAGAAGTTGTCATTGCCAGGGACATCAGGCAGCTGAAGGCCTATGCAGTGTAAATACTGGGGCAGAGAAACTGGTCTTTGGAAAGGACTCAGCATACAGGAAGAACTTTGAATACCACTGGAGCTTTTAGGGAGAAATAAGAGTGAAAAAAAATGACATTAAGGAAGAGTATTAGAAAGGGAGGCAATGTATAGTCTATATTCTCCCTCGCACTTGAGGTTACATGAACAAGTGCATATGAGACTTAATATAAGAATTGAAAAGAGTGGGGATAGGCAGGATATACTGTGTGCAGTTCTGATGTCCTCAACATAAAAAGGACATGGAACTGTTGGAACAAGTCCAGAGGAGGGCCACGATGATGATTCAGAGGGCTGCAGCACCTCCCGTATGAGGACAGGATGAGAGAGTTGTGTCTGTTCAGCCTGGAGAAGAGAAGGCTGCGTGGAGACCTCATAACAGCCTTCCACTTTCTGAAGGGGACTATAGGTATGCTGAGGAGGGACTCTTCATTAGGAATTGTAGTGCTAGCACAAGGGGTAATGGGTTTAAACAGTGAAAGTTTAGATTGGATCTGAGGAAGAAATTCTTTAGTGTAAGGGTGATGAGGCACTGGAATGGGTTGCCCAGGGAA
>JASSUY010040336.1:14122-30894 GCA_032466535.1 Forpus xanthops | reverse complement strand
GGGTTGCCCAGGGAAGTTGTGAATGCTCCATCACTGGCAGTGTTCAAGGCCGGGTTGGACAGAGCCTTGGGTGGCATAGTTTAGTGGGAGGTGCCCCTGCCCCTGGCAGGGGTGTTGGAACTAGATGATCTTAAGGTCCTTTCCAGCCCTAACTATTCTATGATTCTATAATTCTGTATCACAGATCTTCACTACAGTGGGAACAAACTACAACAGAGCATTTTTAGTGGGAGGTGTCACTGCCCATAGCAAGGGGGTTGGAACTAAATGATCTTAAGGTCCTTTCCAACCCTAATTATTCTATGATTCTATGGTTCTATGATTTACTGTAATAGTTCCTCTATTAAAAAAAAATTTAAAAAAAAAAAGGAAAAAGAAAACAAATCCCTAGCTAGTAAATTTCTTCCCCAAAGCTGATGGAATCTGTAATTTTATGAAAATGGATGCATAGTGGATTTTACCCTACCTTCTGTGGGCTGTATATGTCATTGGGAGACTTGAAAGAGAGGCAGAAGGTGTGTAAAGCAGCATAACAGTGTGGGGTAGAAAGCACATAAATTATCCGGTTTCTCCACAGCACATCATCAGAAAACAGCTGTTTGGTGGTGAGGTCACTCGTTGACATGCTGAGGAGCTTCAACATGCTTCCTCCCCCATTTTAAGCACATAAGAACTTTTAAATTATCATATATCTCCTCATAATTGATTACACATCCTATGAAAAAATAAGCGCAGTGGATTTTATTGGAAGAGATTACTTCTGAGAAAGTCGTCTGCAGAAGGTTTAAATTCAAATTGCTTTAGTTTCACAACTATGAAAGCCATTGCAGAGTGGATCCCTGTCTTCTTCTGGTGGCTTCTCCTTTGCAAAGTACAGAATGCTCACAGTTGCTGTAGCAACTTTATAGAAGAGGGAGGTGTAAATGGTCTTGCCATGGCACTCTAGCTGAAAATATCACAGAAAATGCAGGAACACCCCTAACAAATTCAAAGCACATCATTACTATTTCTGTCAGTGAATTTTGAACAAAAGTCATGGTCTCTGCCCAGACATAGAGTATCTAGAATTTCTGCCTCTTTCTAGGGACACAAGATCTAACTTAGCACAAGGAAACACATAACAAAGACTTTTGTTTTTATGCTGTCATTCTCTATTCACTTAATTGTAAGAATCTGACAATAAGAATGTTGAAAAGCCACAAATCTTCTGGCTTCTCTGGAGTCTATCAGCAAACTATAAGTGTCATAAGAATTGTTTAATATTAGGAAAAGGATGGATGCACACAGTTCCCATTTTAGTAGCCTTTACCAGCTTAAGTAATACTGATAGGAGCCAAGTATGGATTTCAACCTTTGTCCAAACACAAAGGAAAGCTTGCATTGGAAGAATGCTGTCTCCGAAATATCTGGAGTTTTTAGTCTCAAAATTTCTTTTACCTTACCTTATATACTGCTTACTAATACAAGCCTAGACACATACATGTCCTAACTAGTTGCTTGGCAGGCTTTTTTGATAGCATAAAATTTAGGATTTCACCTTACAGGAAGTTTTTTTCAGTGTCAGTATAGTTAATTATACAAATACAGTTAACCGTTAGCTTTTCTGGTCTAAACCCCCTGTGTGGGCACAGTTACCTGAAATATGGGTATTTTAAACCATTTCAGGTAGCTTGAAAAGTGCTTCCCAAGTGGCAAGCTGAAGTGATTGGAGGCAGCCCTGTGCCCATAGAATAAACTAATTTTAAACTCTTGTCCTACCTATATGACTTTCTCATGTAGAAAAGCCCCTGGGACACAAGTGCTTTAAAGTCTTTTCCATAATACTTACTTCAGTATAATTATTCGTAAATGCTAAGAGTGTCCACATGAGGATTTAGACCAGAGTAGCAATTTTAGTCAGTATGCAAGTACAGATATATACGGACACTTGGTACTTTACCTTTTCACACCTAATGAAGGAAGCAAGGTCTTGTGGGCTGCAGTTCCAAGGAAGAGATGCAGACCAAACTTAATGAGTGTACACACCAATGAACATTGGATGAAATTAATTTGGTTAGCTAAAATAAGGTAAGCCACTGTCATGAGTTCAGCAGCAGCAGTTATTTTTCTTTTTTTTGTAATAACTGGTGCAGCACTGTGTTTTTGTTTTTTTGCCTTCGGAACAGCTCTGATAACACCAATTTTTATAGTTATGGCTTAGAATATTTAGGCTGGCCAAGGACTTTCTGAGTTTCATGCTCTGCCACGGAGGAGGGGAGCCAGGAGGAAGCCAGGAGGAAGGAGGGACAGGGCACCTGACCCAAACTGACCAAAGAGGTATTCTATACCACAGCACGTCATGCTCAGGATGTGGAAACAGAGAGCAGAGACCAGAAGGGTGGGGGTGCACTGCATGGCATGGCTTGGTATCAGGTGAAGATCCGTTGTATTCTCTTTCCTTGTATTTCTCTTGTATTATTGGTGGTAGCAGTAGTGATTTGTGTTATACCCTAGTTACTAAACTGTTCTTGTCTCAACCTGTGGGAGTTGCATTCTTTTGATTCTCCTTCCCATCCCTCTGGGAGTGGGGGGAAGAAAGAGGGGGAGTGAGTGAGCAGAACTGCATGAGGGCCTTAAACCACGACAGCAGTGTCTCCGCAGATCCAATTCTTCTACACGTCAATAGGAGACTGAATGCAGAGATGTAGTCTTTTCCCTTGTACTGGGAGTTTCAAGTTTTCAACAAATCCCTCATAGAGACTAATAAGAAAACTGCGTAGTCAATGGGCAGATGGCAAAGAATTGCTATGGATTACACACTGGTGAAGTAACAAAACAAATACTCAGTTTTCACCTTGGCAAAGCCTCTATGCTAAATCAGTGTTGAAAATACTCATCAATAAATTAGGAATTAACCAACAGCAAGATGTAATCGTTCTTGTAATGCAAATAGCAATTAACAACAGTATTTGCATTTGACACAAAGCTCGGAGGATAATAGAGGCTGGAATTGCCTGTAAAGAATGTCACTAGTAGACATATGGGAAGCACAATGGCAGATAAAATTTAGCACTGAAAAAAGTGTGGGATTACAAACTAGGAAATATACCAGTCATCAGGAATTGATCAAGGACCCAATAACATTCCAGATTAGCTCAGTCTCCTGATGCTAAAGGTCCACAATAGGTTGTTCAAGGAAGCTGTGAATGCTTCATCCCTGATGGTGCTCAAGGCCAGGTTGGACAGAACCTTGGGTGACATGGCTAAGTGTGAGGTGTCCCTGCTCATGGCACGGGGGTTGGAATCTGAGAATCTTACAGTCCTTTCCAACCCTAACTATTCTATGATTCTGAGATTAACAGAAGCCACAGAGATAACACTAGCTTTCCTTGTGATTAGGAAAGACATTATGGAAGATGTTAAAAATGACCTGTATGAAAAGCTGGGTATTAAGTGCAGCATTTCTATTTGTGCAGCAAGGACAACATTAGCAAAACCAGAAAGCATCCCAATGTGAACCTGACAGTGATGGGCAGTATGGGGACAGACTGCCTGAGCTAAAAAGTAGGTTAAAACTGGTTACAAAAAATATTTACTCTCCCTGTTCCTATGCATCACAGATGAACTTGTGGAATTTACTATCCCAAAATCATCATCAAGTCTGAAGGGATTAACTGCATCCATAATTATCTACAGCATTCCCGAGGAAGGGAATCACAGCACTCCTCACTGCCATCTGCAGCCTAGATCTTGTCTGCGAGTCCTCATAGGCGCCCAGAAGCTACCCCATCCTTGGTCCATGGGCTTCCCAGGAAGGAATTAGGGAGCAGAAGCCTGGAAAAAGCAAGGCAGACTTCCCCTGCTGCGGAGCAAGTGCACAAGCCACCCCTCCCCATGTCCCTCAGTTGCAGAGGGGTACAGGTACCTCCGTTTCAGGCTTACTGACAGGAGTTAAGAAGAATTTTTCTTTTTGAATAAATTATTCCATCAAGTGACTTTGATACCTTCGCCTGTATTGATTAATGCCAGCCACTGCACTGACTCAGAGGGAGTCTGTGCCATTAATGCCATACTCCTCTGATGAGGAGGATGACATGGAAATGTCCCAAGTCCTCAGGGACCAGCAAATTGCTGCCAGAAGTCGTTCTCACTCCAGTTAGTAGCAGCAACACCAGACACTTGCCATTTAGACTGAGAGATATGCAGGGGAAATAGTAAAAAATCTCACAGGCTGGAAAAGGCTAAAGTGCAATTTCACCTAATTAAAGCTGAGACAAATTAATAGCCTACAGTTCCTTAGGTGGCCCTTTGATTCTGAGATACAAGAAGTGGGTTATAATTTTTAGATGAAGAATGTTCAGCACCTTTGGAAAACCCAGTGCCACAGAAGGCAGCCTGCATCCCCTGAGGTGGTAAACCTGCCTCTTCCTTCCAGTACCTGCCACATCCCTACTTATGTACAAAAATGTGAATCAACACCCCAGAAAGAGAAAAATGTCAAAGTGCTGACATAACAAATATTTTGAGCTTACAAGAAACAGTCAAACCACAAATACTCCAGTTTGGAGGATTCTGTCAGCATTTGACCTCTCTGCTGTGTGTACTTCTGCATATGAACTGGAAGACAAAAAAAATTATGCAGATGTTCAATTATTATCAAAATAACAAAAGAAAACTACAAACAAAGCTTATAAATATTCTGAAAGCATATCACATCTACTAAAGAGCAAACTGCTCCCCTCCCTACTGCACATTCTACTGCCTCAGTCTTTTTCCTGACTGGAAAAACACAGGTTTAACAGCACTGCTGTTGCCCACACTGCATGCAAGGACTTTGCTTCATATAGAATCACAGAATCATAGAATAGTTAGGGTTGGAAAGGACTTTAAGATCATCCAGTTCCAACTCCCCTGCCATGGGCAGGGACACCTCACACTTAACCATGCCACCCAAGGCTATGTCCAACCCGGCCTTGAACGCCACCAGCGATGGAGCATTCACAACTTCCTTGGGCCTTTCCAGTCCCTCACCACCCTTACAGTAAAGAACTTCCTCCTTATACCCAATCTAAACTTCCCCTCTTTAAGTCTGAACCCATTACCACTTGTCCTATCACTACAGACCCTCCTGAAGAGACCCTCCCCAGCATCCCTATAGGTCACTTTCAGATACTGTAAGGCTGCTATGAGGTCCCCATGCAGCCTTCTCTTCTCCAGGCTGAGCAGCTCCAACTTTCTCAGCTTGTCTTCATATATGTCCCTGGGCAGATCAACATGCAGGCACCTCTGCACCTACCTCTGCACCTACCACACAGGCAGCTGGGCTGGCCAGCAGCAAACCTGAGTGCAACATGACAGTGAGCCAGTGCAACACAATACTGCCGGGGTGGGATGGGCAGGTTGACAAGGTTTGAGACAGGTGAGAGGTGGGAATTACAGACTTTGCCATATTGGATCATGCAGCTCTCCCCAGGCCCTATCTGTGGGAGGGAGACAAAATCTAAGGTAAGAGACACTGAACACAGGATGAGTTGGATTTTAAGTATCACATGTTGAGAGAATTCAGAAGTGCAAGAGAAATACTAGCAGCAAGACTAGGAAGCAGGGCAGGGGTAGCAAAGCTGCTCGCAGCTAAAGTGGAGAAGGGAGAGTATCAGAGGGAATAAGAGAGGATAAAACAAGCTTCAGTCATAGTCCAAATATGGTCAGAATTCTAGTACTCTGAGGTGAGACTGAGGTCTCCTGCACAGCATTAAAATGAAGCATTAGGTAAAGTTTGACCAAAAAAATGCCAGAAAAAGCCAAGAATTGAATGATGCCCATCTACTTCTTCAAAGAATGCAGAAGAGGATGGGTCCCTGGCCATTAGCCATGGTATACAAGATGATGGTCTTTAATTGAGTGCAAATTGTAAAATATATGTATTTAAACTTCATGAAGAAGGGAAGGACTTGCCTCATCTCTGAGCTCTATTTTTAAAGCTATGCCTCAGGTGAACCTTTAAAAAGGACCTTTGTCACCAAAACATCTGCTGAAATATAAATATCAACTGAATATTTTTTGTTAAGTGCTTTGAGTTATGAGCAAAATGTAGTTCCCCTTGCTACTAGTCCAAATTCTGTTAATTAACTTAGTAATTTCACTAGTTTACTATGTCAGAACAGCACCAAGTGTAAATACATAGGAAAAAATCCCATCCTTTCCTTGCAGAAAACCATTTTCAGCACGTGGGAAAGGTTCCCACAAATGAACCCTGGTGATTCCCTCAGTTACTACCCCAGCTATGTGTCTTGCCTTTTTGCAGAGGTTACCTCTCCTATATCAGAGCAAGAGGCAAAAGACATGTCAGCGTCTCGGTCAGCCCAGTGCAAGCAGCGTGGCTTGCACAGGGAGGGAAGAGGAATCTCAGCTACCACACCAGTCGGCCTGCAGCAGCCAAAGCATTGACACACAATCCCTTCTGCCAGCTGTTATGGGGACACAACCTCCAGCAGGGAGAAAATTAAACATAGTTGGGGACTGAGCCATTACAAAGTTTGCAGCTCATGGGGGTTTGCTCTTAGCACTCGCTAATTCATTCATTCATTCATTTGTAGGCTTCATTTCATTGCAGATGGGTCTGTTTTTTTAATGAATAAAAAAAATAAATCACACCATTCCAGTAGTAACATTTCACTCTTGCTGTCTGCAGATTTGACAAAAACAGTTTCTTTATAGGGGCAAGGAACTCCTCTGCACAGATCTTTTCTATACTCACATTTTGTTAAATAAAAATATTTATCAATTAAAGTTAACCTTTGCCTTGCCAAGATGAATGATGTTCTTAAAGCGTTAGAATCTCAATGTAGAAGAGGCGCTATTCATTTGGGCACATTTTATCCAGCCTAAGTAATTGTGAGAGGAACCTAACACCAGGCAATTCATGGGTATTAAATTACAATTTGCATGTCTACAAAAGGATGGCAACATGGTTAAAAACACACCTTTCCCAGGGGAGACTTTAGTAGAATTCAGACAGTAAATTGAATTACGGCAGCTAATGAGTTACAGCACTTCAGCTCCAGTAATTCCTACTCTGCCTACTCTGCCTTGTGCCTCTCCCCAGTCGCTGGCAATAGCCTTGTGCAGCTGGGGCAGGATGAGGCTGAGAGCCCTGGAGGGTCTTGGGCACTGCCAGCCCAGCAGCGTGTGGAGCTGAGCTCTGCCTCCTCAGCACCTTCCTGAACTGCCAAAAAATCATTACCATGACAAGCCTGGTAATCTACACTGCTTGGACTCAGCTACACCCATTAGCTAGACCCATTAGTCCAATTTTATCTAAACCACTTATGCCAATTAAATTAACCTGGTTTACACCCGATTTACAGAGATGTAATTGAAACCTGCAAGAGACTGGAGAGAAGGAGGGTTTCTACCATGCTTGGCATAATGAGAGTGTCTAAAGGCAGACTGGGTAATGCCAGAGTGGAAATGTGACTCCCACAGTAAGAGTGAAAGTAAGCAAGAAGCACAATGGTCCTATACTGCTTGAACATTTTGAATAAGCTATCTTTCTCAAAGATATACTCAAGTTTTAGCTTGGATATAGGATTTTTTTTGGCAGATATGGTCTAGTTTTAGCCTGGATATGGGCATTTTTGGCTGAAGCTCCATGGCATGTGTTATACGGAAAACTGGAGGATCCAATGATCTCTCTGCCCTCAAAAATTCATGTTTATTCATAATTGAATTAAAAGAAAATAAAGTGGTCATTAATTCATTTAAATATGCACATAAAGGGTCAGTGTTGATTTAACTAAATGTATACACATTAATATGCTCAAATACTGTGAAAAATCACAGTTACAGAAGAAATAGCATTTACCATGTACCTTACCCATGGTATTTTGTTCATTACACCATCTCCGTTGTGAAGCTGTGCTCATTAAAACCCATATATGTATGTGTGCTATAATTTCTGGTGGCAGAGCTATGTTATACATCAATCTTAAAGCTTTTAGCATGTGAGACGTAAAGTGCTTGTCACAGCCAGGACAGGAGCCTGCACACAGGTGATGCTGGCACCTTCTCTCCTCCACAGCTGGAACACCCTCAGGAGAATCACGCTTCAAACAAATCCTTCCAAAAGGCACTGAAGAGCAGAAGTAGGCCCGGAGAGAAGGGGAAAACCACTGCTGCTTCCCCGTCATCCCGCAGAGCACAAACTGCAATGACACTCTTGGTCCCCACAGCCTCCCCCTTCCAGCAGCGCCAGAAGTAGGTGCAAGAGGGCACCTCGCAGCCTCCAAGGTCTCCAATGTCAGCAGCTTTCTGCTCTGATAAAGGTCAGAAGTACTAACTCCCGGGCCCAGCGCTGCACCGCTAAGGTTCACTAGCCAGACTCTGCTAGAGGGAAAGGCAAGAGGCACTGCAGGGCACATATGCTTTTGTTTATTGAACTCTGCCTGCCCGTGACCCACTTGCTTCTGCTGCCTAGGCAGGCTTTCTCATCCCAAACCACTGGCACAGTATTTTCCTCCATCAGCCTCAGTTTCCTGGATGCATGTAATATTTATAATTAATTAATAAAAATGATGCATAAAACTAAGTTATATTTACATCTACAAATAGCTTTTTTTTTAAAAACTTTGGCTATGCAGCTTTGAGAGGGTAAGAATTAAGGTGATTTGTTTCCAGTTTATGTTATTTTTCGGTGATTTGCATAACACTTAGGCTTTAGACTCTGGGAATCACATACCCCAGCAGAATATTGCCTAGAAACAATCAGAATTTCATCCCCTGACTGGAAAATGGGCTGAAAAACACTACTGAACTTTAACTACAGAAATTCAAATTCCTCTGATATAAGCAGGTAGAGACAGAGACAGTGAACAGGAAGGGGGAAGACTCCCCCCTCCAAGTCCCTTAAATGAAAATCTAGAGA
Source organism: Forpus xanthops (assembly GCA_032466535.1). Classification (NCBI taxonomy): domain Eukaryota; kingdom Metazoa; phylum Chordata; class Aves; order Psittaciformes; family Psittacidae; genus Forpus; species Forpus xanthops. Next base: position 21,992 of record JASSUY010040336.1, on the reverse strand, counting down.
TATTAGCCCTTAACAGTTTCATATGTGATTTAATATTCATAACCTTTTTATCACAGTAATCCTGTTTATTTGAGCCATTTTTACATTATTTTCAGCCACTACTTTATTGGAGAATGGCTGAAAGATAAAAGGTCCATAGAAACTATTGAAGACAATCCCCTTGACACTATTGTAACCTGCTTGTAACTGCTCTGACATGTCTCATAAACCCTCAATAAAAAGGGAGGAAGAATGTGCCACAAGAGCCCATGCTACCACTTTTAATATTCTACCTGCAAACTACCAATTTACAGTAGAAGAGAAAAAAACCCAAAGAAAAAAGTGGTAAAACCTAAGGTGATATTATTGTTATTTATTATTATTATTACTACCACTTATAATAATATCATCATCATAATTCTCTTCAACCTCAACCTAAATTTTTTTTGTGAAACAGTAGAGATCTGTCATTTAATCCAACTCTTTTAGTTGGTCTAGGTACGTATTTAATTTATGATAATATAGAACATCATAATTGATAAATATGAGAGATACTACAGGGTAAGAATATGAATAGTATTTTAACGTGTAAGTTACTATTTCAGGCAGTTTAGGTTAATTTAGAATTAGGCTAACTGGAAGTTATAGGATTAGGAAATGTCAAAGGGGCAAGATAGAGATGAGGTGGGACTTCCTTATGGTAAAAAGAAGCAGCCTGGCTGGAAAGTAGCCAACAGAGATAATTTTTGCCTTTGCTCAACTGAGATAATTAATTTGTATAGATTGAAAAATTCTGTTTATTTACCAAGATAACCAAAATGGGATCAGAATTCGTTGTCCAACCTTTACTTGAAATTGAGTTGCTGAACACAAGTTGGGTGAAAATTCAACTGATTCCTTTCTTAATTTCTTTGAACTGAAATTAATTTTGATCTTCAGCATCTTCTTCTCTACTTTTAACTTTTTCTTCTCTTCTATGTTCACATTATCATTATTGGTATGTATTTTGTATCACTGTTGTATCATTAATTTTCCATATTAAATATATATTAAATTCATCTTTATTTGCTCATTGTGTTACATGATTTAGCTGTTAAATAAAACTCTTTTCAGTTGTTATTGTGAAAGCCTGTTCTGTTTTATTTTCTTAACTCTTTTAATTTCTCATGCCTTGGGATCAACAGGAAAGGGAATCAAAGACAACTGAAGTTATCACATTTTGCAATATTTGCATTGTTATGGCCACAAAAAATTGATTGTACTGCAAAAGAGAAACTCCTCACCATGAGAGTCACTCTCTGCTGCTCTCCAATGACTCTTCTGTTGGGGAAGAGTAGGATGTACTTGAGCAGGGCATGAGCAGAAGGGGATAGAAAATTCTCTTCAGGAAGACGCCATCTACATCAGTACCAGCATTTTAGTGACAAGCGCAAAGGAACAATTAGCTCACAAAGACAATTAAGACAATTAAAAAGCAATATCTACTCTAGTATTCCATTTTACATACCTCTATACAGAGAAATATATACTTATGAGAATAAAATAAATATTTAAAATTGCAAGTCTTCTGTAAGTGCTGCTTAAAAAAGGAGCTGCAATCTAGCCCTTATAGGTTGTTTTATAATTGAGAGTCACTGTAGTTTTTAAATAGCTGAATGAGAAGAACCATGTAATACAGGCAGCACTTCTTACACACAGACACATGCTTCAATTAAAAACAAAAAAATCAAAACAACACAAGAAATCCACAAACACCTCAAAACAGTGAATAACTTTGAAATCAGTTATTATTTCTGCTATCACTATCTGAATATTCTATCTCTTCCTCCTGTGCTGTAGCCTGTTGTCACTGCTGGCACGAAACAGAAAGAGCTAGAGAAAGCAGAACTTAGACAGATAAAAGGGTCAGTTTGCTGCGACAAAAGATGATATCACGTCGAGACAAATTACAGAGGTGCTGTGTCTAAATGTGTTGAAGCAATAACTGCTATACAACAGCCATATCAGCAGGGCTGCTCCGTGCCTCTTGCTTACGCACCCTGCATGTAAAGCAGGGCTCACAGCCCAAGTGCTGCAATTCATGTCACACACATAGGCAGCTCCCCAGCAGCTTGGGAGACAGCTAGCTACTGGGCCACCTGCAGGCCATCCTGCTCAGACACAGAAATAGCTGAAGAAGAAATCATTAGAAGTGACAGGTAGCCCGACGCTGGAGGGCTGAGCCCCAGCCCAGCGCCTTACAGCCGGACTAGCATCGCTCAGCGCATCCCTCCATCACATCCCTCCAGCACACTCCTGCCTTCCCAAGCACCCACACCCTGGACGTCTCTGTGCTTCCATAAAAGAAAGCTAATATCTCCTTTTTATTTATATTTCTTTTAATTTAAAACTAGCTAGGAAAAATACAGGAGCTCTCAAGCATGCAGAGGCTTCTTCAGGTCTTCCAAAACTGTTAAACAGCTGAGCAACTTGGGAGTTAAAGGGTAGTTAGCACCTGTGAAAGGTCAAAACTTGCTAGCAGGAGTGCTGTTAACCCTGATGGAGGGAAAACCGGATAGTTTGCACTGCTAGAAGAGCAAGGTGCCGTGGCTGGCTGGAGTGCAATGGTTATAGGAGGGAAAAAAAAAACAACAACTAGAATATGGATAGATACATAGATAAATCAGTCAATCTCACCGCACACTGTCATCAGCTTTCCTCTTCAGTTGCTGTATGGGATCTCCATTTCTTGGAAGAGTATCAAGTCTCAACAGCAAATGCTCATACAGCTTGCTAGGGCAAACGGGAATTGCAGAACCTCTCCAATTCTTTCCTGGCAAAGGGAGATCAGCTTCTTCAACATGCAGAGCTGGGACAGGCACACCTGCCTTGACATCAATTTTTGCCCCAAGACACAAAGCTGTCTTGCTTCTGGTGCCAAGCTTAAGCAGATCTGATCTCCCATTGCTGTGCCAAGTTGAACACTGGTGGCACAACCTCCTGAAAAGGGAGCAGAGTTTTTACAAGCTAGTTCAAAAAATACCTCTGATTTTAGCAACTGTCATTACAAAATCCAGCTGAATTGCCTTCAGTACTAAAATCGCTCAGGCTTGAGTGAGTTAATCTATAGGACTGCAACACAGAATTCCAAAAGGTGTGACAGGCTACTAGAATATTGCTCACATGGCATGGTTCTGATCAACACGGAAGCTCTAGAGATGAAATCTCCCAAATCAGTCAAGTTTTTTATAATCTCACACCTGTAGTAAAGGTCAGCAGTGCATTTTCTGTACCCTGCTGCTCTGCCAGGCTAGCCAGATTGCTGTGTAGCAGCAAGTACTACCATGTGTCCAGCTCTGCTCATCTAAGGAGAAGCTTTTCCAGTTTTAAAATGGTTGAAGACTGAAAGTTCTAGGGAGGATTTGGGTCCTCATTAAATGAGTTCTTTTAGATGCATGTCATCTAAAAGATGTGGAGACAGTTTTTTGCTTTAGCTGAAGATACCTAAGTCGTCTGGAATTTCCACACCTCCAGATGGATAATGCAAGTCCACAAGATGGACAGAAATTGGTGGTTTAGCATAACAGGCCTCTGAAGAAAGCAATTTGTGGAAATAGGGATTTTTGAGGAGCGGAAGAAGGAATGTGCTTGATGCTTCATCTTTATGGCCCTGACATATGCACTGTATTTTCCCAAAGCCATGAAAGTAGAAACAACTCCTTGATCCCCCACAAAAAAGGTGAGTTAATTGCTAATACAGTCAGGATGGTTTGAGGCCCAGAGAATTCTAATGGAAGACTCCATTACCCTTATAAGTGTTGCAATTATTTGGGGAGGGGAAGAGGATTTAATCTGCAAAGAAATGTTTTTTATATATTTTGATTGACTTGAAAAACACATTTGTTTCTAGAGCCCTCTGTTCTGTCCATTGAAGAGCTTACAATGGGAAATTCAGAAGCAATTAAATAAATTCATCAAAATTACTGATGTATCATCTGAGGTGATCAGTATATTTGAAAACAAATGCGTAAAGCATTGGGTACCTATTTTCCAAGTATTTTCTGTCAGTCCCTGTTCTTTTGTCTTATTCTATCAATCTTGACAGCATGATAATCAATATCTCTACTTTAAAAAACATTCTGTATGAGGGGAATGACTTCCATTTACTTTAGATAAGTAGTTTTGCCAATGGGGAATCCGCTGGCACTGAATTGCCAGTATCAGTAATACACTTCAGTGTATACCATGGGTGAATTAGGAAAAGAAAATGGAACCAAACCTAGGAAATAGCAGGATAACAATTTCAAAGGAGCAAGGTAGAATATTAAAATCTCATCACAGTTCTTTGAATCCCAGGGTGGAATTATTAAAAACCTGGGGGTTGTTAAAGCATCTGGAGAGATGATCAACATGAAACACAAGGCACTCTCTGCAGTATAAATAACTGCGGAGTGAAATGTTTTGCTTTTGTGACAGATCTTCAAAGCCAATTGTTTCTTCCTTTAAAAATGGTTTCATGCATATATAGTCATCTTGAATGCTGAAGGTTCTGAAACTATTTTCCAGATCACATGCGATAACATAATATAACTGGACTCTGATTTCTGACTTGTGGTAAACAGCACATGAGACAAACAAGAGGTCAGTGGTCCATCCTGGATGCTCATATCCAAACCCTAATTTAAGGCCTGGCCAGGAACCAGATTTAGAGGTCCCTCTCTTTGTCACTCCCACTGGGTATAGAGGTGCTTCTCATTCAATTGAAGGAGCTCTTTATATTCAGCAGTTGTATATCATCTCCCAGAAAACTAAATTGTCTCACCCCTGGGGAGTTGGGCACTTAATTCAGCATGTTAATTTCATTACCATAGGTGGGTGCTCTAAAGTTATCTGTGAGCAAGCTTCATGTTGTCATCCATCTCCCTGCTTCTACATTATCTCTGAAGCCTTCACAAAATGACGAAGTCCTCTAAATTTCAATACAACACACAAAGGTGTAATGCTATTCTGTCATTTAAAATTATGCAAAATGATACTCTTGTAAAATAAAACACACCACCACAAACGTCCTGTTGCATTAATAAAACATCAGTCACAAGGGTAGAAGTAAAGGACAAAGGGTTATACCTTCCATATGCTCTCAAAAGCAGGAAATACCACAGGCTTCCTGTAGTCTCAGGACTGGTTTTATTCACCTTGTTAGGTGTTTATATGTGACACAAATAGGTACACCATCTGAAAAGTCCTGTTCATGAGTGGAGGAAAAATATTTCAATAAATTATTGTTAATAAATATGGCTAACTTTTTATAAGTTTTATTTAATAAGTAAGTAGCAGCACGAAACAGAGAATCTAGATTCAGACATTTAGTTCTCAATTGCAGAAAAGTGTCATTGCCTTGGTACGTTTATGTCAGCAGGTTTAAATGAATAATTTATGCAGATTAAGAAGATCCCTTCTTTAACCTGGTAAGATTTCACATTAACTTTCAGAAAAGTTTGATAGTTTTCTTATACTGCAAGACCTGGTACAATTTTCTCTGGTTGATGAGACCAGGAAGCTTTTAATCAAAAACTCCTGACAAACATTAGAAATTAGAAATAATTCTGGAAAACTTTTATGTAGCCATGCTTGCAAAGCAAATCCACCTCCAACAGAGTAGCTGCCTTGGTTCTGTGAAGATACTTGTTCATCCTTTTTCAGCAATTTTAGTAGTCAGAAGTTATCCCCAGAATTTTTTGGAGCTCAGATTTTGGAATAGGTTAACCTCCATTTCCTTTAGTCTCTTGCTTTTTAAAAGCATAGTTTAAATTTTCATAGGCAGGTGCTCTCATCTCTGCAACTTGTACTGACCCGAGCTAATATTTCACTAATCAGAATAACTGGAAAAATAAATGTAAAGCCCTTCTACTGGATAATTATGTGATTTTTTTTTTTTCTGTCTCAAATTTGTGTTAGTGGTGTCTTTTCACTTTCTTTTTATGTATTTGTACCTAATTTTGTATTCTTTTGTTCTTTAGTTTTCCTCTTGTACGCTGAAGACATGTGTAGACAAGTTCCGCAGGTAGTGGCATAACTGTGTCTTTCATTTGCTAGTTTTTTATTTTATGTGTATCAATTTAGCTGATAGACACTTTTAAACTTTGATCTTATGTAGGAAAAGCTAAACAGTAGTACCCAATTTGCTTTATAGCACGGTTAACATGCCATTTTGATTAATAGGAACAATTCATATCCTTTTGGAAGTATTTTATCTCAGCCTCTAGGGATTTGTTCAAACAACAGAAGATTCTGTTCCCATTAGTAATCACAAAAATGAAAAATTTAGATTTAAGTGACAGTTAAGATTTTGCATAATTTTCTTTTTCCAAAGTTAGAAGGGAGATTTGTCAGACAAATAAGACAAAAATGTGGGGGGTCTTATAGGTAATCATGGCATTACAGACATGCACTCAAACTTAAGACACCTATGTTTTGATATAACCTTGGGTATCAAAATTCTTAGCTTAGAAAGGAAAATTGAGCAAATTTCAGTAATCTCCCTAAACAAACTAACACTCCAAAGTCAATTTCTTTTATTCCTTTAAAAGTTAAAACCGGAAAGTATAAGTAAAAAAAATGGTTCTCAGCTGAAACACCTGATTTATATCTACTCCTGCCAAGGACCTGAGCCATTCTGTTATCAAGGTCTTCTTAATTATAAGTTCATAAACCGTTCTGAAAGAATAAATTTATTTAAACAAAGTTTATTAATGTAGACTCCCTTACCAATGCTGTCATTTAAAAATATCAGATGGCAAAATGAAAACTGTATATTAAAAACCTACTGTTCGAGAGATAGAGTAGTTGCTTTGCAACAGAGAATTAATTTTTTGCATTTGATAGAAATTAATGAATTTGTTTATGATGGACAGAGTGTAAGGATTTATTATATTGTCTACTCATTCCTTTGTTTTTCAGTGCTACCCTTTTGTAAAGGGTGTGATAACCACTCAGCAACTCTGTGCTTTCAATTAAAATTTTTGTGGTTTTTATAATTTATGGAAGATTTGAAAAGTGGTAATACAAAATTTCGCAAAACCTGACAGCACTTTTTCTCTTTTAGCAGGCAAAGTAGCATTGACAAGTAAGGAGGGCAGTCCTATTAAATTGAATTCAAGGGCAAATTTCATGCTGATTTCAAAAGAGCTACAATTTCACCCACAGAGTCCTGCAGTGTGGTCTACTGCAGTTGTTTGCGCATACCTTTCTCCTTCTCGATATTTTCATTGTGTTTCTGGTTCTTGAATACCCTGACTGCCTCCACCAGCGAGCCCAAGCAACATTCCCTGAGTAGCTTTTTCCATACCACCAGGCTCAACAGCTCCCCACCAGCTGTAAAACCTGGCCCTGCTCAGCACCTGACAGACAGCTCCTGTCTGAACCTTTGTATGTGTGACATCTTGATAAATATGTAAGCCTTTATAAAGCACATACATAGCACATTAATAATATAGCATTATATAAAACACTAAATGCAATGTTAATATTAAAGTTACATGTAATATTGTCGTGGTTTAAGTCCAGCTGGCAACCCAGAAACCACACAGCCATTATCTCTCTCCCCCCGCCTTCCTCCCCACTCTCGGAGGTATGGGGGGAGAATAGAAAGAATGTAACTCCCAAGGGTTGAGAATAGAGCAGTACAGCAACTAAGGTATAACACAAACCACTACTGCTGCCACCAATAATAATAATGATAAGGGAAATAAGAAGGGAAGAGAATACAACCACTCACTACCCACTGACCGATACCCAACCCGACTGAACAGTGATCTAACCTGTTCGGGTAACTGCCCCCAGTTTATATAGTGGGCATGACGTGCTGTGGTATGGAATACCTCTTTGGCTAGTTTGGGTCAGGTGTCCTGTC
>JASSUY010040336.1:0-13215 GCA_032466535.1 Forpus xanthops | reverse complement strand
TAGTTACTAAACTGTTCTTATCTCAACCTGTGGGAGTTGCATTCTTTCGATTCTCCTCCTCATCCCCCCAGGACTGGAGGAAGAGAAAGGGGGGAGTGAGTGAGCAGAACTGCATGAGGGCCTTAAACCATGACAGTATATAAAAATACTTGTAAGTGTGGATCCTTTGTTTGTATCCCTCTCCTGGAAGCTGAAAATAATGGTCCGGCTATCTGTCCTTTCTCATACTCTGTATCCTAAACCCTCACAGAGATTTCCAGGCATTCATATGGACCATCTTGTCATTTCTCCCTTCAGGGACACGTGATGAGGTTGAACAGCCTTTATACTAACCTAATAAAAAATCTACATTCTTGACTTAGAAGCACAAGAAAAAAGCGTTAAGTTGCTAAGATCTTTCAATACATACTTCACGAAAAATGGCTCAACTCTATGTCAAGGCAAGGATACAGGCAAAACAGGACAAGATAGGTGTAAGCCCAATCAAATGCCATTTCTAGTACCAACCAATCTTACAATGCATACAAACTCCCTCACCACTTTTTTTTTCAAGTTTGTGATCCCAGGCCCTGTTTAGTTTAGTAAGCCTTACTTTGCCTTAATCTAAGTCTCCTGAATGGCCAATCCCAAACTCTTTCTCAAGCTTGCTTCTGTACTTACAGGTGGAGGGTGGGAAGTCACCTTCCAAGTCCTTCAAGGAAATTCTGCACATGTAGCAATTGGCTAGTCAGGTTTGGCAGGTGCAGTCCATCCTTTTCTTATGCTACAGCATGAGTGAACCGAGATCTCTTCCTTTTGCAAACTCTGATAAGAGCTGTGAGCAGCTGGACAGTGAGAGTGGAGGCAGGGTAAACGGATTTTTTTCCAGGAGACATTTGAGTATGTCCATAGGCAGACATAGTGAAGGATGTGGTGCAGATCTGTGAATCTTGACAGTGTGTGTGCATCAAGGAGGGAGTAAGAAAAGACAGAGACTCCAAACTTTGATTCTTTCTTCTTAGCTCCCCCTTTGAAACTCTGCCAGTCCCCACCTTGTGCTTTCCCAGTCTCCTCTTCCCTCTCCTAAATCCTGATTACCTTTACTCTGTTTTGCTAACACAACAGTACGATTTTTTTCTAGCTTGGAAGAGTAGAATTAAGTTTTATTCATAATGCTGAGACATCTCTGGTGGGATCTAGACACTGGTATAAAAAGGGGCAGAATTTAGCCCTTTGTCATTCAGAATTAAAAAGAAAATGAAAATTATCTGCCATGCTACAGCAGTTGTTTACTGCCTTTTTGCTATTTATGTTTATTGTTTGAAAAATTATAGGAAAAACTCAGAACATGTTATTGCTGGAAAGAACCCCAGGGCCTTGTGCAGTGGTGAGGTCCCATAGGAAGGCTTCCATGGCCTCTCTGTAAAGTTTAAGCATATGATACCAACGTTACACACTGTTAACTTCCTGGACATAGCTCTTGCTTCAAGCATTCATACTGATGCTATTTTTCCTTGTACTGATTTTGCATTTTTTTTTTTTTTCAAAGAAGAGAACCTATTGTTTTTTGCAAGAATGGATCATGATCTCCATTTTCTTCCTGTTATTCACATTCCAAGGTTCCAGACATAAGTTTGTTCTTATATCGGTTACTGCTGTCTCTGGCTCATTATTGGCACTAGTGAGTAATTTGACTGAATTAAGCTCGTGATGAGCCTTTTCCATTCACTGTTATTCCATTACTTTGTCTACTAACCCACCTACCATCTTACATGTGAATAAGTGGTCCTAAATTTTTTTTTTCTATTTTACTTAAACGTACTGTTAAACTTCTCTTATTCTTGCAAATCAGCTGAGAAAAAAGGGACAGTATAAACTAATACCTACCCACAGAATTTCACAAAGCTAGACTCTTTCTGTCAGATCTGGTTGAGGTATTCAGAAACCTCTGGCAAGGCATGGACAGATGGATATTTGCAATACCATTGCCTTGTTTTTTTCCTTCAAGCAAAACTAATTCATTAGACTTATCTCAGTTTAAATATTAGGACACTGTTACCCTAGCTTATCTTGACTTAAATGCGTAGAGTTTCACAAGTAGCTTCACCAGCAGATTTGAAGTTGTCATCTCCAAAAAAGTGGCACTAATAAGCAATTGAGAATAAGCAAAAGAACAAGACCTTCTTCAAGGTAGCATATCTGCAGCCATGAAAAAATACATGTCCACAGGCAAATAACAAAATACATCATGAAACACCCACTATATTGAAAGGGACAATTGCAGACTATTGAGATGTTTAAGAGAATACATTTTCCTCTAAATGAGAAAAATTTATTCTGTGCATGGAAGTTTGAAAATTAAGTGATTAGGCAAAGAGTTTGACCCATGTGGTTGTAATACGATAACCATTTGGCTGAAAGCCCATCAGGCTGCTTGATTTTTCTTACCATTTTGTAAAGTAAGATAAGAAAATTCCCAACCCTTTGAATGCATTTGCCTTTTGCTTAATTATAATAATCACCTATTTATTTTCTTATCAGGGGCAAGCACCCAAACTTTGATCTAGTTTTCAAATACTTAGTTATAATGGCAAATAAAGACATGATTTTATTCTGGCAGAAGTTTAAGGGATAATAGAATATGAAGTAAATAAGATCTCAATACTGCCATGTAGAAAAATAGCTTTATCATTAAAAGAAATAAAATTATTTGCTAAATAATATTCAAGTGCACACGTGACAGATTCTGATTCAACAATAGAAAAATGAAACATGAGTTAATATTTCAATATATATTTTATAAAGGGTTGCAGGAATTTTCTGTAACCTTTTGTAACCCCCCCATCAGAAAATCCACATGGTAACCAAAGAAATATGCCAGAAGGCAAAGCTTTGCCATTACTATAGAACTAGATGTAATGAATAGCGAAATACATGGGCTTTAATCAAGAAGATGGACTGAAATCAGGCTCTGAAAAGTTGTGTATGAACATCTAAATTGCTTACGAAAATTCTGACTGTGCATGTACCTACAGCCAAATATCAAAGCATATGGAAGGTGTCTGAAAATGACTAGCATACCCTGAGCTGCTGATTGCAATCAAGTTCTGTATAACCTTTTAGAAGCAAATGCTTATCAAAATTCAGTTCGTGTTTTGGGCCTACCTAATGTTTCCGTCTTCTTAGATGAATATAACCTGAAGGCAGTCACTTTGTACCAAGAAAAAGATCCAGACCGAGATGCAACTGAATTCACTGGCAATATGCTTGGCATCTGCAGAGCAACTTGGGAAAAATGTTTATTATCATTTTTGTGCCAAGTTGAATATGCTTCCTACTTTCTTGCTGTTTGGCTTTTCCTAAACCTTAACAGTGATGTGCTCACTGCCCTCAAAATTCCCATCATCTATAGATTTGCTCTTTTGCTCACCTTTGAGGTTGGCTCCTGATCCTTTCTTATTCTGCTTGAGTCAGAGACTGGCAGCTTTTGACACTCGCTATTACATCCTAATTAAAACTGACTCTATTGATCCAGCTCAATCCTTCTTTCTAATCAAAGACCCGGAAGCCCAAGCCAGACTTTATTGCAACAGTATTATCCTACAATCATGCCTACAAAGGGAGGCCACCTATGGAGGACAACACAGAGCTACATCTGTGGAACAGTTATTGTCCACACAACTTGTTGCCTCCAAAGAAAACCTGATGGTTTTGTAGTGAAATGGTAGCATGTTATGACCAGCTTATTCTTTCTACTACATGAGATATCTATGCAAATCCAGTGGACTCAAATGAGTACGGTTATCTAAATGGACACTCTTTAGCAATAGAGATAAAATGTTTTACATCAAGTCATATTTTTTTTAGTTGTACCTTCTTCCTGTCAATTTAGAAAAGACATTGGAGTGGACTAGAAAGGCCAGCTGGCTTGTGTTTTCAAACTGAAAATAGATAATATGAAGCTGTTACCAACACAGTAAAGTAGGCTCTGAATATGTTTATAGCCCACCTATGTCAATGTTATCATCACAGCTATAAACTGTGAATTTAGGATGCTGCTAGCAATAGTTATATGTTGGTTTCTCAGCACCTCTTCCACTAAGTTACGGCTTTTAAGATTTGCACCTTCAAGATAGGAGAGTCTTGTGTTTATCCTTTAGGCAGAACAAGTGTCTGCATGTGTCTGCATGTCTGCAGTGTGGATATCAGGAGGGTTTGGTTCCTAGCAGTTTTTAATTTGATGCTCTCTTTGTAAGTTTAGTTGCCCCTCTTCAGACACAGATAATCATGTGAATTTTTTGCAGATGTCCAGCAGATCTCTTGAATTATCAAGCTTTTTAATCAGCAACCATCCTAATTCTGCAACACATTATCACAGAAACTGAGAGGTATGTAATCACAAACTTGCCCCATTCTGCAGCATATCCCCCAAGGCACATCAATCCGTGCCTCCAGGCAGATGAAACAACCAGTCTTATGCAGATCTGGGGCTGATGAAATAATCTAGAGGTAGGAGGGCCCTCTGCCTTGAGTTGCTTTGTCTTCCCATGGGTCCCGCTGATCGCTGCTACTTTCTCAGTACCTTCTGTCCTTCCTGTCCTGCTTGCCTGCATTGGCTAAGGATGCTGAATGAGGTATTTTGGCTTAAAAACAAAATAACCATGCTATGGAAAGGTGGGATTTGGTCTGGGGTTTTTTGTTTGTTTTTTTTTTTGATTTTTAATCTCTGTCGATGAATCAAGAGTGCAGACAGAAAAAAAAACAAAGAAGATAGATAGAAATAAGAGGGCAGTATTTCTTGCCCTCTCAGACAGAGGTCACAGGGAGAGATGGGTTGCTCTGCTGTAGATGGTGCTGTAGGCGCATATTGATCAAACACCAAGGACATGAAGGAAGAACTCAGGTCATCATGACCACTATTATCTGCAGTCCAGCCACTTCCCATATAGAGGCAATGACCCCAAGAGGGTTGAGATTACAGCAAAAATACCATAACATGGGAGACTGTTTCTTTCTCTCCTGCCAATTTGTATGCAGGTACCACACTGCTGCTGTAGTGTGCAGGAGAGCCAGCACACTTGCTGCAGCACCACACCAGTAAGCAGTCATTCTGTCTAGCACGTACCTACGCATGATGCAGCCATCTCTCAGGTTGACCCAGCAGTACCTTCTTTTTATTCCGTCTCTGGAGAGCTCTTGATGTCTGCCCATGACGTGGAGTAAAATCTGTCATTCTGCACTCAGCCCCAGTGCCAGCTATCATCTGGATGATTGAATTCAATCACTAATGGCCCATTTACTTTAAGGAGCTCATTCTGCAATTCAGAAAGATATCTTACCTTCAAAGGGAAGATTTTGCCAGAGAATATATCTATAGCTCTTTTTCTGTTGGTATGCAGAAAGAAAAAAATAATTTCTAGCACTAAGACTAAGCAAGCTTACATAGCCTGCTTCTTGAGTATTAGATCATGTTTGGCAACATTACCACAGATTTAAAATCACTGAAACTGCTGCCAACTTTTTCTCATTAATGTTATCAGGACAGTGAAAGCCCACGACGTTTCTGCTATTTGCTACTTTCTAGACTGTTGTACAATAAGAATTCTGCAGTTTGACAGTCCATCTTCTTTCTCCCTTCTTTTCATTTGTATGTTGGTTTATTTACAGGTTTTCATCCCATTTACAGAAAAGAAGCTTCTTGTATTAAGTGCTACCCTTTTCCATAACTTCAAACAGGATCTGATGCTCTAGAAAACAGTCCTGATTCCAGAGGGCTTCCACATGCTTCAGCAGCTTACATTGCTGGGACAAGTTAACCCTTCTGGCTTTAAATGAATTGAGAACCTCCTCAAACTATACCCTGTTTTCTCTGACTTTTAGGAGCCGCAGCAGATAACACAGGGCAATAACATTTCAACCGGCGCAAGCACTGTTTATTTGACCATGGTCTAAATTATCATTCCACTTTTTTCTGCTTTTGAAAATTTCTAGCTTTAATTTTGCCCAAGACTGCTATGCAAAAGCTTTTTATAATGTGATCCCTCAACAAGGATAGGAGCAAAGACAAAGCAAGATGGACTTAATGATCTTACAAGGTCTTTTCCAACTTAGTTGATTCTATGGTTCTGTGGGGAGGAACAGGGGGAAAAGAAAAAAAGAGAAAAATCATTCAGTAACAAGGAAGGGGATGGGGAGAGAAAAACTGCTCAGTACCTCTGTGGTTAGGCCACTGCTGGGAGAGAGTAAACACTGTGTCGCTCCCAAGGCTGCTTTTGTCTTTTCACATGAAAATACAGAAGAAAAATAAAATTAAATACATTTGAAATTTTGTATCAACAGGTAATGAAATACAATGTGGTCCCTTCTGGCTGCCAAGTGAGTTTCTTGCCCACCAGCTAAAAAAGTCCTGCTCACCTTTGCAATCTTCCCTCTTCAGTCACTGCAGCCAGCAGAGCACTTCCTTCCCAGGGGAAACACTGCAGGGAGGAGTTCTTTCCTGGAAAAAACAGAGGAGCCTCAGTTTCTAACTTTCTGGATGCTGTTGTCAAGAGGCTGTTAGACAAGGAGTACAGCATAGCACATTGCTGTGCTGCTCTGGTGGCATCAGCCGGAGCTGAGAGCTCCAAGAAGGTGAAGGTGAAGTAAAATCCATGCTCACAACTCTGGGGAGGGGAGGAGGGGAGAAAGTATTTAAAGATTATATTTCATTTCAGGCATCTGACTTCTCTTTTTAGGACTTTCACTTACTAAATAGTCTGTGATTAATGCTAGAATCACTGGAAAGCAACATATTAAGTAAAATCTAAAAACTATTGCATGGTGAACTATGATTCCTGTATTCTGAAATCTCACCTGCACAAAAAGAATTACCAGAGGCTTTCCCACATGGTTACAGAAATAGTTTTTCTTTCCCCTCCCCCTTCAGTAAAAATAAATAAATAAACAGATTCCCTGGGTATCTGATAGCTTGACTAATTGTGAACAAGTTTTCAAATGAGGAACGGAACAGCAAGATTTTCAATCAAGTCTCGCCACAGTGTATCATTTTAATTTGAAATTTATTGGAAATAAATTAGTGCAATTATCCACTGAATCTAGCATTCATTGACAGTGAGAGAGATTTTAGGCCAAACAATTAGAATTCAGTATTTTTAAAAATAACACTTCCTGCAAAGCTATAATACAAGTGAATTTACATTAACAATCGATAGTGGCCTTGGGTTTAAGCAGGAAATATATACAAGTACCTAAA
Organism: Forpus xanthops; assembly: GCA_032466535.1. Classification (NCBI taxonomy): domain Eukaryota; kingdom Metazoa; phylum Chordata; class Aves; order Psittaciformes; family Psittacidae; genus Forpus; species Forpus xanthops. Next base: position 5,984 of record JASSUY010040336.1, on the reverse strand, counting down.
TTCCCTAGGATCCTTCACTGCACACATTCCCTGGCTTGTCATTTGGCCACAGACTTGATCTCAAAAGCATCGACTTTTTTATATCTAACCTAATAGTCGTGGCTGCAGCCTGTGGCTAAGATTAAATCCTGCTTTGCAGTCATCTCTGCTTGAGAAATCTAATGTTAACCCTGCTACCTGGCTTGCAGAGCATCTGCAGTCCCCACAACATTTGCATGACACCTGGGAGTGATAAATGCATGCAAAAAAAAAGCATTACTAACGTATCAACCAGCGCATCAGGAGCTGATGAGGCACTGAAATGAAATAATGACAGTAGATCACAGCCTTCAGTGAGTTGCTGAGCAGTGATATGTTCCACACTGCCTAAATTAAAGCAAGTAGCTCAGGTCAGACAAAACAGATCCTCAAGGGAAACAGTAACTGGAGGGTGAGGGGAGACTGTTTAGGCTGCAGAGGTCTGTCTTGGAAAGAGAGCCTCACAGACGTTATCCAGTCTTGTTTCCGCCTAGTAATTCTTGCATTAGGCTCATTCACAAAGCAATTGGTTTTGACTCTGGACTCTGTGCATTCATTAAAAATTTCCAGAGAAACCTAAGATGACAGAGGACACCAGTGACTCAGTAGGTGACATTTTCCTTTCTGAGTCAGAGCTGAACAGACACATCAGCACGATGCTGGAGGACATTGCTGCTGGACAAGAGGCAATGAGATCAGAAACACTGGCAATCCCACACTGCTGCTTTGTGAGGCTGTTTGCTCAGCTATCCTTGTCAGAATTCAACCAGAAATTTACATCCTGCAGACCAAAGTCCTCCTTGCAATTCTACTGCAAATGACATTTCCCATAATGTTCCCTCTAAAAATTTATATAGCTATGCTAAATCATTGCTATATTTCAGTCTGGAGATGGCTGCAATGCTGCACAGAGCAGAGCAATACTGGTAGGCTGTTTGTAGAGCTTCTGGGACCCCTAAAGGGTGAAAAAAGCTATACTGTTAAAAATTTAGTCTATTAATATTCCCAAGAAGCTAACAGAGAAATCAGATTTTGGATAATTTTGAGGACAAGATCTCTAAACAGAAAACAACAGCCTACAGCATTTTTTCTCAGCGTAACATTTACCTTGAAAAGCTTTGGACTCTTTCATGGCCAAGGAGAAATGTAAAATCTATTATTAGATAGTTGGTTTTGTGGTGTCAAAGGAACAGATGGGATTAGGACTCTTTTTGTCTCCTCTTGCCACTCTTCTGGATACCTGCTTACTCTCTCTTGAGGAGCTTACTTTCTAAGTTCTGTCATCATGCAGTGGGTAGAGAGACCAGAACCCATGGGATAGGCTGAGTATCACAAATGGAGAAAATATATTAGTTTTCTGATGCATTTGATTGGGGATTTTGGAGGTTAGGCTTAGTTAAGAGAGACTAATCTAATAGGAAGTTTCAGTTTTACCAAAGATGGACAGATAATCCTACAAATACTAGTGCTGGCCCGTTGAATGAATTCAGCTTCTGTGCAGAGCACATGGTACACGAAGAACGGAACACACTGAGAAGCAAATCGGCAGCCCAGGCTGACCAGTCTCCAGCACTAGAGAACATCTGCCTCTGAAAGCCCTTACGCACTTTGACAAACATTTCATTATATATGTCTTCAAGCACAGTACTTATTTGGCATAGACATAAACCAAACTGCTTTTCTCATGGGTTTGTGTGGACTTTGAGGCTGAAAGAACAACCTGCACAATCTCCATTGTTGTTAGGACTCCAATTTCCCAGCAAAATAAATGAGAATTCTTTCTACAAATTCACAGGGGGAAGGATCTGAAAAGGTGGTGACAGTAGAGAAAAAGGCCTCTGTGTGTCCCTGCAGACAACAGGAACTTGAAGAGCAACACAGCAAAGAGATGTGTCAACTACAGAGTTTGCATTGAAGATGTCTCTAGGCATTGAGGAAACTGAAATTACTGCAGATAAGGAGTGTGTGAGCTCTTTCAGATTAACGGGATAACAGGCATGTGCTATTGTAAATTAAAGAAGAATTAGAGTCTTTAATACAGATAGCCAGAAGTAAAGATAGACCTAAGGAAGCTTTTGTTTACAAACCAACCAAGAGAAATGGGTGAACACAATATAAATGAGACCCCTGCTGAATCAGAAATGGCATATTTAGTTTTCTCAGCCATTCAAGACAGAAAGAAATCAGGTGGGAAAACCACAGAGGACAACAGAAGAGACTCTATTTGTTCAGGAAGATGAAAGGAATCATGGAAATCATGTTTCCATTTAGCTGAGAGGAGGGTAGTGTATAAGCAATGTGTAAACCTCAAAGAAGCCCATGATTCAGAAAACAGGCCAAATCCCTCTGTGAATTCTTCCCAAACAACAGCATAAATTCAAAGAAAGTGGGGTCTTATTTAATCTGGTTAAGAGTTTGGTCCTTGGTCTTTTTCTAAGGAAACAGAAACCCAAACTGGTATTCCTCTTAGTATTGCAGTTAAATTGCTAATATTTTTACATAAATATTTGCTTGGAAGATTTAAGCTCTCGCATCAGAGATGCCGTGCCATCCTGAGGACATTGAATACATGCTAAAAACAGCAAGACTGACGGTAGTACAGTACAGTGTGTTGTCAGTGGAGAATAAGGAGTCTGGGATTCTGTTCTGAGACTCTCTTTCATATCCAGGTTTCAATTTGAGTGTGCCTCAGTGTCTCCACATAAACATAGTCAGTAAAATTGCTGCATCCCCTAGCTGGTTTGCAAAGTATTCACTTAAGATGAAAGCATTTCATATAGAAAGGACAAAACATTGTCATAGAAAATAGTTGCAAAACATTTAAATTTTCTCCCAAATTAAAGCAAACACTTAAATAAATACCAGCTGTAACATTAAATAAGCCAGCAGATCATGTGCAATGTTTCTCAAGACTTCACCATAACATCATGTTCCAACTGATCCATGAAATATAGTTCATAGTGGAAAGTGGATTATTTGTTGTCTAATGCTGGCTGTGGGGTTTTTCCAGTTACAAAAAAATGAAGCACACAGCATTATTATACAAAAAGGCATACATTTTTTGTTATGATCATTATTTCTTGCGCCCATAATAGCCAAATTCGTACGATCTCCCAATTACAGAAACATGAGTTTGAAAATAATTATGTATGATGTCTTAGACATTGCTTGCTTTTAAATAGCAGACTGTTGGATGCTTGGATGTGAAACCAATGGTGGAGAACTCTGTTGTAGAAGAACTGACTTGTTGTGAGTCAAGAGTTAACTGACAAACTAAAAAGGTATGAAAACCAGAAGTCATTGCTACAAAATCATTATGTAGAACTTTTCAGGATTTTTAGTGAATCCACCAACCGTAGGGAAGTGCAAGCCAGAGACACAGTATTTCTCCTGAGGAATGCAGAGGATCTCAAGGTGCTTTGCAAATCAGATATGCATTCATTGTAGAAGCAAGAGTGCACCTTTAGTGAAAATATCTGCTGCTTAGAAACACGCCACAACATTATGCAAATATTTGGGGCAGGAAATAAGAAACACATCCTATGAGACTGCAAAGGCTAACAAGTTAAACCTAATATAAATGCACTACTCAATAAGGCTTTGGTCTGTCTTCCAGAGAAAACCCTGTTGTTTTGGGGGGAAAAAGAAAAAAAAAAAAAATGTTCGATTAACAGCCTAAAATGCAGGCACACAATTTTAGTTCAGCCATTCAGCTCCTTCAAGGTCCACACAATCAATAGTCTCTGAGACCTGCACCACCTTGTGGGATCCACATCAGGGGAGCATGCAGTAGCCCACAGGTACAAACAGCACGTCTGAGTGCTTCCAGCTGCTATCTTCCCAGCCTTTCTGAACTCACCAGTACACACTGCCCACTCCCCTGAAGCTAGCTGAATAATTCACATTTAGTAGCTAGAGGCATAGGAGCTGCTGGGGCAGAAGAGCAGCTTGGAACTCTCCTTCCATTCCTGCCTGGGCCAGACCCTTGGGCAGCCAGACATATTGCACTGCTGCTCCTGAGGAGGGGTCACGGTATGAGCTATTGCTACAGGAAGAAGAATGAGCAGAAACTACAAGTATTACCTTGAACTGTTTGGCAGCAGCCGGGCTCTGATTCTTTAGTGTCTTTCCTCAGAATCCAAGCTCAGTCTCAAACTCTTACCTCTCCTTTTCTTATGGCAGAGTTACACAGCACGACCCCTCATCCGAAAAGTATTAACTGCTGAAGAGCCAAACACATTTATTAATTCTAAGGAGTAATAGGGCATGCATATTTGCCTATCTCTGCAAAAAAAGACTTTGCAAAATATCTCTAGCATCTATACTCACATTTATTATGTTAGGACAAAACTACATATTCAGTCAAATGCTTGCTCAACATGATTCATTCTATGAGGAGTGGCTGTACTCTCCCACCAGCACTATTCTGACTCTCCAGGATGAGAGCAATGAAGCAGATAAAGGAGTAAAAGCAAGCAAGCAAGCAAGAGCTCCCATGTTCAAATTTAGCAGATGCATGTGGAATGATTTTGGACACCTTCTTCCCTTTGTTAACCCAAGATAACAATAAATAAATCTACTTTACTGTGGACCTGAACCAACAGCGATAAATCTAATCCCCTTATGTTGCAGATAAAAATAATTGCTGTAATGTCTTTGCTTCTACTGTTTAAAGAAAAAAATCATGACTTTAAATAGTTGGTGTAGCAGAGGCTTGAGGTCTGTTAATAATTTATGTATCATAGCAAGAGAGATAATTGATAACATGAGGATATAATCCAACCCTGGTAGTCAGGATACCAAATGTGAAAACCTCACATGATTATGTTGGCTGGGAAACTGTCCTTGTCAGTAATAAAGCACCCTGCTTTAGAGGTAGAGAAACAGCCAGTGGTAGCAAAGAGATAATGTCCCTTGAGCAACAGTCAAAACTAGTGTGTATGAGCAAATGTTTCTTTATGGAAGTGTTAAAGCAATTCCTTCCTGACACAACAGTGAACTCTGGGAACAGCTGGAACTTGGTAGCTTAAAAGATAAAGAAATATTTTCCTAGTAAACACAGGACACTGCAGGGTTGACCTGGGATTCTTTTTTTTTTTTTTTCCCTAGAAGTTTGATGCTTGTAGCTTAGTTGCAGAGAAAAACAGAAAAGGAGATTCAATATACAAGATGTGCAACATTATTTGGGGGGCAGTGTTATTCCATAAGCCATCTCTTTTGGGTTATGTATGTTTACATTCTTAGTAGACATCAAAAAGAAGTAAGTATGTCCAGGCACTCAAATTGAAGTTTTGGCAAACAATATGGTAGGAGTGCTGAACCTTGATTCCCAGTTTACCATTGTGTCTAAACAATGGTCAACACAGTGCAAGGATACCTAAACTAGCTCCATATCAAAAGACTTTCTACATACAGAAATCTATCATTGTCAGCAGCTGCCTCTCATCAATATCATCAAGCCAGGAAGCTGCCTCATTGCAGCAGAGTTTGCTGTAACTATGACTTTGCTAAGTTGCAGGATGAGAACAGGAGACAGTCAGAAAAGGCTAACTCCTATGAATTCAGGAAACAGTCTCACAAAGAAGCTGAGTTGGGTGGATCAAGTGACATCTGGAATATAACTACAAAATTTAGTATCCCCATCCTCTCTTGTATGCAGTCAATGCAAATTTAACACAAAGCATTGCACTTTTGTGCTTCAGCTCTGTCTCTACCTCATTTATTTGTGATGCAAAGGAACAGCCAAACTCCTAATGATGTCGACACAAAGACCCCAGTGATACAATTCAGACCTCCAGCCTCTGTGGTGGTTTGAGGCTCTCAAACTCACGCAATCACTCTCTCACTCACTTCCCCCTCTTTCTTTCCCAGTCCCGGGGAGATGGGAATGAGAATCAAAAGAATGCAACTCCCACAGGTTGAGATAAGAACAGTTTAGTAACTAAGGTATAACGTAAATCACTACT
>JASSUY010040335.1:0-19257 GCA_032466535.1 Forpus xanthops | reverse complement strand
AAAAAAAAAAAAAAAAAAAAAAAAAAAAAAAAAAAAAAAAAAAAAAAAAAAAAAACAAAAAAAAAAACAAAAAAAAACCAAACCAAAACAAACCACCAAACAAAACCACAGAAATGTTTCATGCCTTTTGCATAGGGCTATTAGCTATGTTTCTAGATTTGAGGATTACCAGTGTACATTTCTGACAGCATAAACATTCTGCAAGATGTTTCAAAATTAACTTGAAAAATATGCTAATTATACATGGAAAGAAAATTACTCTCTAATTATCTTTGTAATCTGGTTACAAAATATATACCTGCATATATCTTAACCAAAATGATCACAGACAATTTCAGACTTCGTGTTTGAACATCTTTATCTTATTTGTAAGCAGGTAATGCAGCCTATATATAACTATATACATTTGCTAATAGATAAAGGAACAATATAGAGCGACCATAAAACAGATTGAAACTTCTGGCTGCTTATGTAACAACATTGTTCTGTGTTTACAAAATCAAAAACTTTAAACAAAAAGGAAATTCAAATCACTGTGTTCCCACCTCTGTAAGTAACAATTTTATTCCATTTACTGAAATTAACTGTACACAGGTCAACCTCACAAATGCAAATCTTTGCTTCAGCAGTATCAGAAATCTTCTCACAGGAAGGTTTTTTTTTTACTTTTTTTTATATGTCAGTTTCAAGTTGGATAGAGAAAATTTTCCCTGCATTAGTTCTCATGACTGAGATGTAAGAGAACAAAGTGCAGAAATTTTATATTTTAATTGAACATAAAAAATAGTTTAGAAATTATTAAAGTAGGATTCAATGATGCCTAATAAGTTCAAGAGATAAAATTATACCTGATTTCTTTCTTGAGATGTAAAGAGAAGAGAAATTAAGGTTAACATCATCAAACGGTTGTGGGCGGCCAACTTGAAACTATTTTGACATGCTAATAGACCTTTATATGATTATTTGCAATCACTAATCTTTAGCATTTTCTAGTCATATGCCTCCACACTGACTACAGCACATGATCATGTACTAATGTCCATTTGAGCGTTTGGATTCTGATAAGCCACAAGTTTCTGAAGCAAATCTCCCACTTCACAATACTTTCTGTGCATTTGGTCGTTTTGCAACAGTCTCAGGAAATGAACTGGATCCCTCTTGATTACCCTGAATTGGAAGATGTGAAATAGCAGTGCCACTGCTGTGCTCCAGCTGTAGAGATTTTCCATCTCAGAGACCAGACTACACTATCTGTGAAGTAATACTCCTGAGCCACACTTTGAATATGTTTGTCACCAGCACCAAATACCTGCCAGGCCCATAGGCATGTTTTGCATACTATGTGGCACATATACTTGCCACAGAAAGGAGTCCTCCAGTAATACAAACAGTGGAATCTAGAGCACTTATCAAATGGTAGTATTTATGTTAAAATGGGAGGAACTGGTTTTCTATGTTGTGCACATTTTGGTACTGGAATTTGCTTATTATCAAGCAAGATTGCTGGTACACTTATCAAAACTGAAATTGTAAGCACTTTTTTCTGTTCTTATAGTCCCCTACCATATTTGCAACTCAAACTCTTTCCACAAATAAGTCAGGAACCTTAGTTTCAAATAATTCCTTACCTATGAAATTGTGATTTCTTTGTAGAACACTCTTATTCTGTGAAGAAATCAGTATCAGGGAGAGGTTGGGGGGGAGAGGAGGAGGAAGAAGTTAAGAATAAAAAGTTTTGTCTCACTTAGCTTTAGACATGTAAAAATTGAACATCTACTGCATTCTGTCTGAAGAGAAGTAAGCTTCTCATACAAGCAAATGATTTTGTCTGTATAACTTTTTGAAGTGGCTATAGCAAGAAACTACACATCTAGCTTAGACTGGAAACCCAACGTCTAGACGGCTGAATTTATGAGAAATAAATTTCAGTTCATGTAATCCTGCTATTCAAAAATGATCGGTAATGCATAAAGCAAAAAAATAATTGTTCATGGTGAGCTTTGATTTAAGAGTTCCAAATTACTAAATATTTCACTTTTTTACATTAATATATTCTTAAATATGAAAAAATAATTCGGCAAAAATATACAATGTATATACTAACGTAAGCATTTAGATACTCAAATTCATACCTCAGTTTGGTTTGGCTTTTTTTATCAGAATTTTAACAAATGTGCTGAAAAAGTTTTCCTGCTTTTGAAGGATTTTAGTTTTTTCACCTCTAGTCTATTAATGTGAAATATTCAGCTCAACAAACGGTTCTCATTTCACCAAAGATGCTAGGATGTTTTCATATCCTCACAAACAACTTCAAGCTTTAAAAGTTGTTAAATTACTTTGATTTGTATACCTGTAAATGCTATTGTCAATGACTAAAAGATGCTTTATAAGAAATGTAAAAAAAAAAAAATGGCAACCAGCTAAATCAAAGTATTTTCCATCTCCACAGTTTTCATCCCAGCTCCTAAAACCTGTTTTCAAAAAAGTTGAAAAGTGCTCTGATCTATTTTGTGAGACAGGTTGTACCATATTTCAAAAAATAGAGAAATCCTGTTAACACAGACTATATCTCCAGCTGTGCTAAAAGGCACTTTGAAGACACATTAGTAAGTGGGCAAGCCAAGATGGAAGAGGCACCCTGCCAAAGGTGCTCTAGCTTCTTTCACTCACTTAAAAAAAAACAAGTGACCTGTTTAATTATTGACCACCTGAAACATTCTTTAGAAGGAAATATTCTAACATACTAAGTGAGTGTGATGCTTGATAAGAATTGCCATCAGCATGCACTAAGTCAGCAGGTGAAATTAATGTATGTATTGCCACATTAATAATGGATGCAGACTACTTAAAAAGAAATGCTGTTTCACCAACCTCTGCCTCAGGTCTTTAAATATAGACTATATTTTATTAATACATATGAATACAAATTTGTATACAGTTCAATAATCATATAAACTGCCCAGCCCTTTTCATAGTCTGGAAGCTCCTGCTTATACATGCATAGGAACAGGCTTTCTGAAATTTGTCATAGCAAAGTACACTTTCAACATAGAAACCAATGACTAACACAGCCGATGAACGCTCTCTCTAAATACCTGCAAATAGGGTGGTCAATGAAGACTGTGTTTGTGAAAGGCATTTCCAATAAATTACAACAGCTCATTTACATCATGTACAAGTATTGCATGGCTTTGATTTGAGATTCACTTTGTGTTTTTAAATGTAGAAAAATAGTACAGTACACAACAATGTCAACTTAAATGTTGACAATGGGATAATTTGCCAAGTAATTTGTCCACACCAATCCATAAGGACTGAAAGTTAAAAACACAGAACAGTCATACATTTTTTTTTTTATGTAGAAACAAAAAAAAAAAAAAAATTATTTTGAAATAAATCAGTGGAAATCTAGGAAGAAATTAGTATGCCCAGTCAGGAATACCTTTCTGGCATTTAGCTAGTGTGGCTGTCTGTACACAAATCCACAGTTTTCCAATACTCTTCAGAACTCTTCCATTAAAGTTGATATATTCATTGATTATGTAAAAATATTTTTCTCTTTCATTCTTAGATATTCCACCTATGGATGCTCTCTGCAATGTGGTATTTCTTGAAATCCATTGTTAATTTCTTCCATTTAGAACAATGTGCTAAACCAATGTCCTTTATCTAGTACTGTACAGTAGTATAAAATTCAATATTGTATTAATCTTATAAAAAATAAACATTTTTTTCTTTCCAAACTGAAACTCTTGTGTTTGTGACACCTTTTTAGAAATTCAGCTTCTGTGGACTGGGCCTTGAAAATTGAATCAGGAACTGTTCACACGTTGAAAAAAGATACAATTAATTAGGAGACAATAAAGATGAACATTTAGAATGATCACTTGAATTCCGTATCTATAGCCACATCTATACAAGTACATTACATACCTAGCACTGAGATCAACTGTCACAGAACAGGCTGTGACTAGCTTAGCTAGTGTGGCTAAAATGTCATTCTCACATCCCCACTGTAAGCTACCTGACGCAGACCCCAACATGGAAGATATCCTATACTGGCATTTCTGTGCAACCACCTATATGACTTGGCAGCATATTATGCAATACACCCTTTCTCTGTCTCACATAGCACATATGGCAGACTCAGGGGATTTAAAGGAGACCTATGCCTACATTCTTAGGTAAGGAGTCTCTGTTGAATGCTCCCTCATCCTGCTTGTGGCACACAGAGACAGCAGACACCAGATTATAGGTGCTCTCCCCCTTCTTCATCTCCCTTGAATAGTCACATAGTCCTATATTCCTTGCCAGTAAACACTGAAAACAAGCTTAATGCCCACCAGAATTCTCCCAGGGACTGATTTAATCCAATCTGATTGAAGTGGAATGTTGGAGAAGTGCTCTTGTGGCAAAGAAAGCCAAAAGAGTCCTGTCCTGCATTAAGAAAAGCATGTCCAGCAGGCTGAGGGACCTGATTCTTCCCTTTGAGGAAGAGAAGTGATCCTTTCCCCTGGTAAGCTCACATGTGGAGTGCTGAGTCCAAGTGATAAACAAGGAGGCATACAAGGCTTAGAAACCAGTGCATCTAGACACAAAAGCAAATATGCTGGGCTGTGCAGCATGTTGACAATGATCTCTAGCTAACGTGCAGGTAATTTTACCCCAGCACATAGAGATCTCCTCTCAGACAAAGCTGGGATGCAGGGAGTATAGGGGTCTCCAACTACGTCTGAAGCAAGTGAGGATGGTGCCCATGCCTGCATCTGTGCTCTGGTTGAAAATATGTGTTATCTAGTAAAGAAGCTGCAGGACGAGGTGAGCAGAATCAGGAATAATGAAAAAGAGTTTGACAGAATCCTTACAGACACCCTGCAGAGACAAGCCCCCAAGCCCCCAGCTGCATAGAAGAAGGAAAATCACAGACTGTCCTCTTTCAGGTGGCAAATGGAGACTCCTATGACGGTGAAAGCTGGGAGCATGTGACTTCTAGCAGCAACAGGACAGCTGCTTCTCCACACAAACCTGAAACTGCAGAATAGGCTTAGTTGCCTTGGTATCACATGAAGGATAAAGCTCTTCCTAGCTATGCACTGTAGTGGACAGCCTGACCTCTCATCTGGGGATGTGTCTCTGCTTTCCAGGGTCTTGGATGAGGAATTCTGTGATGAGTGCTGACACTGATCCAACTCTTGGATTAAGCCTCCTTGATGCTCATCTACATGGGTGACAACAGTACTTCTGCAGACACCTCAAACATGCCAAAAGTTACAATTTGGCTCTGGATGCAAGGGTACAAGGCATCGGAATTCAATTACAGCTTTTTGAGTACTAATGACTGCTAGGAAGAGATGGTTTATGCCTGATCAAATACAGCAAAATCATCTCTACCAACAGGTTAGTGAAGCTAGCAGGGAGAGCTTTAAACTGGAAATAATGAGGGAGGCGGCGAAAACACAGTTAAGTGAGAAAATGGTTGATGATGGAAAAAGCAAAAGATGCATAAAGACAGTTACAAGAGACATTGAGAGTAGCAAACTGAAGCAAAAGCACACCATTTGCAAATATACACGCCCAAATGTACACTGCCTGAGAAACAAACAGGAGGAACTAAAGCAACTCATTTGGCCACATACTATAATGCTGTTGGAATAGCTAAGACATGGTGGAGCATCTCACATGGCTGGAGTGCTAAATGTCCCTCAGGAGGGATAAGCAGGTTTGAGGGTCAGGGGGTTTCCCTCTATCTGAAGAAGCAGGTCAAACATACAGAGTTATTGTATGGGGCGGATGACAGGCAGGTTGAAAGCTTTCCCTCAGGACCAGGTATGAGGCCAGCAGAGCTGATAGTATGGTGGTAGTTTGTTACAGACCACCCAACCAAGGAGAGGAGTTATTGTCTAAGGTGCTAAGAGCAATTAGCATTTCTTTCACTCAGGCTAGTTTTTTTGATGTTTTAGCTATGTAGTTAAACACATCAATACCAGCTACTTTCAATTTCAGATAGTTCAGCAGCACTTAAACTGAAATAAATGTGTACTCATCTTCAACTTTCAACCTTCAGTTCCTGTTTATTCAAACAGAAAACCTGTTGTGAGCCCTCAAATTCCCAGTCTGATGGAATGTTTGAGGTTTTTCCATGTAAAAAATCAGAATTGATTTAATTGAGGAGTACCTGGAACTGGGAAGTGTCTTTGGGCCCACTCTGTATGCGCAGCTTTGGTAAATCAACTTTTCCATTTATAGCTTAATTTTGGATGCGGTAAAGATAAAGAAATTTATGTTAAGGGATCTATATAGTGCTAGGCAGCATGGTCTACTGTGAGGTGCCTTTGGTAGGGTGGTTGGAACTAAATGATCTTAAGGTCCTTTCCAACCCTACTGTTCTATGATTCTATGATAACATGACCTCCCATTACCATGAGTAACTCAGAGGAGATACTCAGTTATCTATACCAGAACACAAAAGGTTTCCCCATCTATGGTGTACTGTCAGTTTCTGCTCCAGAAAAACTTACACCTTCTTTAAGATCTGTGGCAAATTTGCCAGCTCAGTGTAGATATCTCAGATACTTCAGGATAGAATAGTTGGCACTAGATGTGTAGAGTTGGAAGCTGAATTGGGGCTTAGATTTAATACCCATTTATAGACACACAGATTTCAGGATCTTACTTAAATTTGCAGATTATTCTTATCCTACCTATCAGGCTTCAGTTCCACTGCTCACCATTAAGCCAGTATTTGAAATGCCCCATAGTACTAGATCTTTAGAATGGGACAGATTTCACATACATGTCATTCACATACATGCATATCCAAAATATACCAAGGGATTCTGCTAGCTTCACAGCATTGAGGTTATTCAGATATGTTAGTTACCTCTAACAGCATTAAACACCTGTGTATGGGGAATTGATTTGAGCCTTCTTAAAGAATTGGCTCATATGGATTCATCTTGCCCTTTCTTTTTTCTTAATTATTTTATTACTTTAGGTGTCCTAAAATACTAGGACATCTGCACAGGACTGCAGATTGGACAAAAGACATATGGGAGGACATAGAGCATGCACTCATCTGTAGTGGAGGAGCTGGACACTAGGCACGATGTTCTACCAAGTCTGAAATTATTCTAGAGACTGATGCTTAAGCAACTTATTCATTCCTCCATGTTAATTAAGAGTATGTAGGTTTAGACACCCTAGATAGAGAGTTTCTTTCTGTGCCTCACAAAAGATATTCAGTTTATTCAACTTATTCTACAAGGAGTTTTCTTTAGGAGTGTGCATCTAGTTGACTGGATATCTAAAATGTAAATGCAAATTAGGTTTTCAAGTGGGACAGACTGCAGACTACCATGATTCCTGAACTGGATCATATAATTTTAAGACTGCAGGTGTGTTTTACCAAAGGCAGATATTTATCTGATTCCATGTTCAGAAGATGAAGCATGTCCTAGGAAAACACAAAAGGTGAAAAAGGAATAAAAACTAATGTTTTGAACTTTGAAGTGTCTTATTCTTTGTCACAAAGTCTATAATATTAATTTTTCTTTTTCTAGGCTGCAGGGAGTCCAGAGGTCTCCTACTCTTACCCTAGCATTTGACCTGCCATTTTAATGAATTTATTGTATTACTGTTTTCAGATTGCTTAGACTTAGTCAAAATTTGCTAGCATATTTTTACAGTGCTTCTGGTCAAAATATTTAAAACACAGTGCATCAATGAGTTTTGTTGTTTGCCATGATTAAGGATAGTATCTTTATTAAATATTGCCAGTGAAAAGTAACTCAAAGTATCCTAAATTCATATGTAGATGTTAGAAGTGACTTCATTGCATGTTGCCACTTTAAACATGATTGCTATAGGAATAAGGATAATAAGCTCACTTTTTCAGAATACTGGTGTTGAAGCTTTTAAATATTAAAAAGGTGCTATTTTATCTTGTAGACAATTCAATATAGTGCTTTTTATGAAGCACACAGCCATTTAGCACGCACTGCAAACTATGAAAGCATCTTTTAGGTGTAAAAGCATGTATCCCTCAACAAAAGGAACTAAATGTATAGCTTTGGAAACAGTTCATATCAAATGTGAATAAGCCTTTTGCATTATCATGCATGAAAAAGAAATAAATCACAGGTTAATTATAACAAAACAATGTTTTTTTAAAGAATAAAACTACAGTCACAATAAGAATGTTAGCATAATTGAAGTACCTCAAGTTCATAACAATGAGATTGAATCTAGATCTCCAGGATGTGGCTTTCAATGAAGTGTGGATTAAATTATGGTTACATAATCCTGGCATTCACTTCTCCTTCCTGACCTAAGCATCAGTTAAAATAGTTCTAGTGACTGTCAATTTAGAAAAGTTGAAGAATATGCTTCAGCTGAATTAGCTATAAGAGATTTAGACACATGAATATATATTTTTCTTATCCTCAAGTAAAACTGCTGACTAAATTATAATTCCATAATATTTTAACAGTATGATGTGGCTTTCCAAAGTAATTCTTCTGTGTCATGGTTTAAGCTGAACCCAGGACATTCTGCATATGAAATAAAATTTTGCTAAAGAAATTTCCTTTAACTGTCTCTACTGTGAAGATATGGGGAGATGTCTCCTTCCAGAGTAGAGATTGAGCTCTAGGATAGAAAAAATTGCTGGTGCAAGCACCTATCATGTTTCATTAAAAATGTTGGGAGCTCATAGTGATGACAATTATCATCTCAGTTTAATTCATGCATTAAAATTAAACATTTTAGGGCACTGTTTTGGCACTACAAAATTGAAAGTGTGAGGCAGAAACTATATGCTTATATTATTAGCAGCTTCAAATTACATTGATTATTCCTAACATCTTAGACAATCCTAGAAATAGGATTGTCTTTACAGTGCTGTCACTCAAATAGTATGATTTTCTAGGATTTTTTACCTACACATAGTAGGCAAAGTGTTTTTGTAATTTTGAAAATTACTGAGAATGAAATCTAAATAAGAACTAGGTCTCTGAAACACTTAAAACTGAAAATGTTCTGACCATACAACCCAAGTCTTGGAAGGCAGATGCAGGGACAGTGAGAATGAAGACACTGGGCCCACTGTAGGACAGGATCTGGTTCGAGACCATTTTAGGAACCTGAATGTATACAAGTCCATGGGACCTCATGAAATCCATCCGCAGGTCCTGAAGGAGCTGGCAGATGAAGTTGCTAAGCCACTGCCCATCATATTTGAAAAATCATGGCAGCCAGGTGACATTCCTACGACTGGAAAAAGGGAAATATCACACCCATTTTCAAGAAGAGAGAAATGGATGAGCCTGGGAACTACAGACCAGTCAGTCTCACCTCTGAGCCTGGCAAAATCTTCAAGCGGATTCTCTTGGAAGGCATGCTGAGGAACATGGAAAACAACAAGGTGCTTGGTGAGATCCAGCATGGCTTCACTAGGGGGAAATCCTGCCAGACCAAGCTGGTGTCCTGCTATAATGGGGCTACGGAACTGATGGACAGGGGTAGAGCAGTTGATGTGATCTACATGGACTTGTGCAAAGTATCTGACACTTTTCCACACAACATCCTTGTCTCTAAGTTGGAGAGACATCAATTTGGCAGGTAGACCACTCGGTGGATAAAGAACTGGCTGGATGGCTGCATGCAAAGAGCTGTGCTCAATGGCTCAATGTCCAGCTAGAGACCAATAATGAGTGGTCTCTCTCAGGGATTGGTGTTGGACCGATCTTGTTCAACATCTTTTCAACATCTTGTTCAACATCTTGTGACGTGCACAGTGGGATTGAGTGTACCCTCAGCAAGTTTGCCAATGACATCAAGCTGTGTGGTATGGTTGATATGCTGGAGAGAAGCAATGTCATCCAGAGGGACCTTGACATGCTTGTGAAGAGGGCTGATGCCAACCTGTTGATGTTTAACTGTGACAAGCGCAAGGTCCTACACCTGGGTCAGAGCAATCCCAGGCACAGCTAGAGGCTGGGCAGAGAAGAGATTCAGAGCAGCCCTGAGGAGAAGACCTGGGGGGTGCTGAGCAACGAAAAAATGAACATGAGCTTGCACTGTGCACTTGCAGCCCAGAAAGCCAAATGTATCCGGGGCTGCATCAAAAGGAGTGTGACCAGCAGGTTGAGGGACATGATCTTGCCCCTCTACTCTGCTCCTGTGAGACCTCACTTGGAGTATTGTGTGCAGTTCTGGTGTCGTCAACATAGAAAGGACATGGAGCTGTTGGGTCAAGTCCAGAGGAGGGCCACAAGGATGATCAAAGGACTGGAGCATCTCCCCTATGAAGATAGGATGAGAAAGTTGGGGCTACTCAGCCTGGAGAGGAAAAGGCTGCATGGAGACCTCATAGCAGCCTTCCAATATCTGAGGGGATGCTGGGGAAGGACTCTTCATGAGGGACTGTAGTGAGAGGACAAGGGGTAATGGGTTCAAACTTAAAGTGGGGAAGTTTAGATTGAATATGAGGAAGAAATTCTTTACTGTAAGGGTGGTGAGGCATTGGAATGGGTTGCCCAGGGAAGCTGTGAATGCTCCATCCCTGGTGCTGTTGATGGCCATGTTGAACAGAGCCTTGAGTAGCATGGTTTAGCGGGAGATGTCCCTGCCCCTGGCAGGGGGATTGGAACTAGATGATTTTAAGGTCCTTCAGCCGTAACAATTCTATGATTCTATGATTCTACAGTGCAGGCAAAAGTGCAAAGAGGAAAAGTCAATTCTGCTCTAATTAGTGTACTATTTCTACTTCCTTAAAAATAAATATTTAACGTACATATAGAACAAAATGAAATTTCTGTGATGAAAGTTGATAGGGCTTGTCTGTTTTAACAAATAGGCTTGTGTAATAAATAGGGTTACTACCTAATTAATGGCTTTCCAAAAATTATTTCAAAAATTTCTAAATGAGCCTGGTCAGAAGTATGGCTGAGCTTGCATCAATGTGTAGTCCCCATGTAAAACAAGGAGGTTCTGCTACCCCTCAAAGCAACATACATTCTTTATTTTGTGAGGTTTTGAACTGGTGATTATCTAACAAGTAAAAAGTATACTTCTGATAATTCATGATGTGAAAAGAAAAAAGAAAAGGGTCCAGTAACGTATGAAGTGATACTGTTGGATATTCTCTGACGCCTTTCAACTGTGACGTGATGAAAGTGCTGCTTTAAAAACAGTGAGTAAGCTGACCCTTGCTGCTCTTATATATCTGTTGCACTGGTTGTGTTGTACAGACATAAAGCTGGTGTATAGATTTCTTCCTAAATTATTATGTTCTTAGTACTAGGCAAATCTACAAACACTTTCAAACTTGTTGTCTAAGGTACCAAGTGCAGTTAGAGTTTCTTTCACTGAGGTTATTTTGTATCTCCATGCCAGTCTTATTAATATTATCAGGTATATCACTAGAAACCCTATAGAGTTTTACAGCCTTTCAAATGCTGCAGGATTTCCATCTGTCCAGTGGACTTCTCTATTTACATTCTTAGATAAATAAAGGAGTGTAGCCTATTTGCTTTAACAAAGGCCAGGAATCATTTGCTGTGTAATTGTTAGGCTCAACTGAAGTGTAACTAAAGCTTCCCTTCAAAGATCTCTCACCACATGTTCTCTACCTATCATTCCCTGTATTATTTACTATTTTGCAGGTTTAATTAGGGCATTTCTTAAACACAGATGGCTTGTTAGTTTGGCATTCAGTACTTTTATAAGAGACTGAACTTATTTTTTTCCTGTACTAAGGTGATGCATTGCATATTTCTGTGCTTGCTGGATGTTTTGAACATACATACTTCATGTTGAAATCTCGAAACATCTCTCATCATATCTAACGATTTCTAAAACAAAGGTGGGATCTGATGGATGCAAGTGGAAACATAAATCTAGCATCTTCTGAAACATAACATACAGCAATCTTCTGAGTGAAATATACACAGATGTATGTGATTTTTAATAAAATTTGTTGTTCCTGAAGTTTCAAGAATAGGAAATATGTAATTGATTGCAGCTTGCTTTTTATTCCTTTGCTTTATTTTCTTACCTTTCTAGCACTACCATAATATATCATAATGGAGTCAGAATGCAATATTTGTCTGCAAATATTCTCACCAAATAATTATTGTTTGAAACCTATTACACACTCAGAATAATAATACAATTCACAGAAGAGCATATCTGTTAACTAAATATTATGGAAAACTATCATATTTTGGCATGAATAAAGAAAAAAATTATTGTTCATAATTTCTGAATAGTCTCATCTGATTTTCCCGTATATTTTCATTTCAGCCATGGAATTAATGAACAACAAGAGAATACTAGATAAGGTATAAGAATTATTGTGGTCATGAAACACATACTTCATTTTTAGAGCGTTCAGTACAATATGAGGGTCAGGACATTCTGATATGCAGTTTGTTTTCTCAAGCAGCAATAACTTTTCTGAAGAAGAAGCTCTATATTTAGGAAAGTCTTTAAATACAATTTATTGATAACCACAGGTTTAAAATAGAAAAAAAAAAAAGTAAAAAAAAAAAAAATCTTCCTTATTGTACTGGACCTGGATGCAATGAGTTAATTTTCTTCACAGCAGTCTGTATGGCTGTGCTTTAGATTTGTGATTTTAGATTTTAGATCCATGTTGATAGCACTCCAAAGTTTTAACTATTGCTGAACAGCGTTTGCCTAACCACAGCAGCTGAAATCTCACTCTACCCCCTAACCAGTGAGCTGGGGGTGGGTAAGAAGCTGGCAGGGGACACAGCTGGGACAGGTGATCCCAACTGATCAAAGTGATATCCCAGAGAGTATAACTCTATGCCCAGCTATAAAACTGGGGGGAGTAAGAATGTAATGCATACAGACTTGCTTGCCAGTTCAGTTACTGTTTAGGCAAAATAAAGATTTCACAAATGCTCATATATATACTTTCTTAATAAAAAATTATGAGACTCATTTATGCTAATAGAAGATTCTGTCCACATTCTTGATTTGCAGTGCTCATACCTGACCTGGGCTGAATTGTGTTAGTCTCTGAAATATTCATGATTTTATATGTAGTGATGTCTTCTCTCTAATTTTGTAGAATTTCCATTTTCTTTGATGCGTCACATTGAAATATTTGCCCCTTCCTGCATTACCTGTTATATAACTGTACTGCGTAGGGGCTCTTGTCAGAGTCTAAGTCTCCCTTGAGCAGTACAAATACTGAACAGAAAGAGGAACTTATTTCAGACATTTCACAAGCTAAGTAGAAAAGAAGATATTACTAATGCAAGAAGCTTAATTTGGAATACAAAGAAGCAGTGAGATGGTATTTGTCATGATATTAGATATTTGTTTTAGTGAACAATTGAGATTTTAAGAACAAAACCCCAACATAATGGTACTGCTTATCAAACATCATTGGCAAGGGAGAGTGGGAAGTAGAAGAGGGATAAAAGAGGTAAACAGATTCATTATTACAGTCATTTAGTACAGGTCATAAAGGCCTTGTTGTAGCATACTTATAAATAAGTGAAGAAAAATTAAAAAATATATCAATAAATGTGGCTGACTTACCACCTCAGAACTTTTCAAAACAAGAAGTCATTTTATAGATATGGACTAGGATAAAAAAAGCCAATTCTCACCCACACTTCCCGGCCCTATAAAACATCTATAAAATTAAAATACCTTTTGGAATAAAGTAGTCCAAAGCAAATGTGTTGAAATAATGTATCAAAAATAGGGATAAAAACATTTATACATAATAATTAATTTTATTAAAATGATGCCAAAAAAATATCAGACAGGTCAGGTACTGTACAAACAGTTAGTCTTCATCTTGGTGCCCTGCAAGATCATGGAACAGACCTTCTGGAAACTATGCTAAGGCGCATGGACTATAAGGACGCTATTTGTGACAGCCTACACGACTTCACTAAGGGCAAATTATGCCTGAAAATGGCCTCCAATGATAGGGCCACAGCACTGGAGTATAAGGGAAGAGCAACTGGCATAATCTACCTGGATTTGTGCAAGCATTGACACTATTCCAAGCAGCATTCTTGTCTCTAAACTGAAGAGCCTAGAACTGAACTGATAGACCTGTTGGTGCTCTGAGCACGCTGGTCTAGTGGAAGATGTCCCTGCCCATGGCAAAGGTGTTGGAACTAGATGATCTTTAAGGCCTCTTCCTACTCAAACCATTCTGTAATTCTATGATGTGTCACATCACAAGGATTGACATCACACTTTCCAAGTGTGCTCTGAAAGGGCAAACAATAAGAGGCAAAAGGTATCAGCTTCAGTCTTCTTGATGGTTTTGTCCCTTAGTTAATGTTTTCACACAGTATGAAACAGTTCGACTTAGTACAGGATCAATAAAAGGAGTCAAATGTCACTAGGAATTACACCTTTATTCACTTTTTAAGCTGGTAAGGCTTTGTATTTCTACACTGACAAACTGCAGAAGGATTATGAAACTTTTCCTTGGAATTGTAATCATTGTAGTGGATTCAAAAGACCTTTCTAACATAAAAAAAAATATCAAAGTAAAAGGAGCTTTCTGCAGTGTAAATAGAAATTTCAAAAGAGACTGAAATCCAAGTAACTACTTGTTATAAAAAGTTAAAGAAGAAATGAAAAAGCTTTCCATTGTGCATGAACTATTTCATCTTATATTAAAATTGTTTTCCTGTTAGGTGATCTAGTGTCTTTGCCTCAGAAGGTGAAAGTTAAGCACACTTTTCCTGTGAATCTGTATATGCCTACAAAAACATGTATTACAATGTTCAATATGGTTGTTAAACTTCATGGTTGTTAAAGTATTCTTTCCAAGTCATTGAAACAACATTCGGTCCATTTTTAAAATCTATAAATTAGGTTTCATTAATTATATTAACAGTACATATATTTAGACTTGAATATAACACTAACGGTAAGTTAAAAAAAAACAAAAAAAAAAAGCATAATATCCACTTGCTAATTGCTACATTAGCAAACAATGCTTTTCAAATACTGTTGCTGTATACATTTATGCATACTTACATATATAAGTAAACACAAACACAAACTCATTCACAGCTCTGTGTCTCTTTTGTGCATTATGCTTATGCAAAATCTAAGGGGTTTTAATACTGTAGGGCTTGGGTTTTTTTTCAAGCTAGCCTAGAAAGTATATCGTAAAGTTTCAGACAACTTCAGACTTCATTGGAATAAAGTTATGTCCAGAACACTCTGAAAAACCTTTCCTATGGTATTTAAATGTAATTGTAAAAATCTGCTTTCATCTTACATTGTGCTCATAAAGAATATTAGCTTGGGTGATTCAGAGAGGCATGAGTTTTAAGTTTTGTCATTCTGAGTCTGGGAGAACATCAAGCAATCCAAAATCATGAAAAGTCACACAAATAGCATTGTTCATTTGTTCAGCATAAACAAAAATAGAAATAAAACTTACACTTCTACACTAATTTTTTTCCAATTATTTTTTAGCCCTGGCATTAAAATCATACAAGACAAATTTATTCTTGCTGCTGCATTTTTCAGGTGGTGATTGTATCTGGAACAGTTAACATAATGCAATTATTTCTTTTTCTGGTATCACAGTGGATGGAAAAATGTTGGAAGCTAATAATGCATCACATCCCACTCATCTAGCACTGACAGCGTTAGCTTGTGGCAGATGGATTACAGCACATACCCATTGTGAGTGTTCCTAATGTTCTCAGATTTCACATGCAGCTGAGACATAAGGTGGAACTGATCTGTAGCAGATCAGTAGAGGTAATACAAGTCTGGTAACAGTACAGAAAAAGTGGATGTACTCCATGAATTTGCATGTTTGAAAGGATAACACATAGTATAATATTTGAAACATTATTAATTAACACAATGGGAGAATACTGCCATGGGAAAAGGTTTTGCAGCTGCTGTCAAACTGATTTGCCATTTTAAAAAATAAAGACAAAACAGGTCTTTTAGACAGTAAAGCAAAAATGCTTTTGCTATAGTACAGAACAAATGGTTAGTATAAGAAAACTCATTACAGTGCAAAGACACAATTTGGATTTTTTTCAGAGCTTTCTGATAATTCAGATGGAAATTTGTAATATTTGGGGGTTTTTTAGATTTTAATTATTTAATTGTTGCCACAGTCTGCATGGTTGGAAATTAAGTATGAGACTACTTATTACTCTTTTTTTTTTTTTTTTTTTTTTTTTGTAGGGCAAATTATTCAGTGCTTAGAATCAGATTTTCAGAACATAACTGAGGATGGGTTTTGCAAAAAAAAAAACTCAATTCCTTCAAGATTCACAAACAGGGGTGCAGTCTAAAATTCTCAGCACCTGAGTGTTCTTACTGTGATATCATCTGGAAGATTTAAAAATAATAAAAATAAAAAGTCTTGTGAACCTCATCACTGATCCTGCTTAATTACTGATGCAGTGTATATTTGCTCTATTTCTGAAATACTTCAAAAATTACACTGAGTCAAAAAAAGATACTGAGAATGTTCTTGAAGCACCAGTGAAATGAGGCTTAGCATAGTAGTTAGTCTTTAGAGACAGGGCAGATGTATGTCCTAAGTAGTGAAGTTTAATAACAAGAATAAGTCTGCTCATCCTAAGTGTAGAAAAGAAAGACTTCTATTTCAATTTACTTTTTAAAGATCACATGACTCTTTAAAATCTCATTGCTTATTCTTTCCTCTTGAAAATAAGTTTCCATTACCCTATTATGCGTCATTAATTAGCTTAATCTTTATCATTTTGTTGAAATTTTTATTAGAAGTTTTGATATACCTCAGTTTAAGTTCCTTGGTGTTTTAATCTTTTGATACAACTTTGCACATATCCAAATTTATATAACCTTAACCTGAAACTCATGTTTCTATTCTTTTTGTACAAAGAAAATATCATTTCTGCTGTTTAGAAGGATGCTGATAATGCATTCTTCAAATGCCAAGATGCTAAGGAATCTAGGAGTTGTGGATAGAACATTTAAGCTATTTCAAAGACAAGCTCCTGAAGCACAGGGGATATCTGTCTAAGTTTTAGACAGCTTCCAGTGCTTCAATATCATGTAAGGTTTCTTCAATATCTCTGGTTTGCAGAACAGGAAAATCAAGCAATTGTAGTTCTATTAAAATAAAAAAAAAAAAAAAAAAAACAAGAGCAAGTAAATCTGTACAACTGAATTCAATCTATTTTTTTTTTTAATGTGCTTAAAAGTGATACGTTTACACATATGTTTTCCTATATCCCCCATGAATTCCACACATTTGTATTTCAAATCATAGCTGGTCAGGCAGGGAGAACCAGAGAGTGGAATAAACCTCTGCTCTACACAGTCATCTACACATATCCATGTTAGAAATCTGTCAGTCTATTAATTCAAACTATCACTGATTTCTAATCTGGTGGAACTGACAATGTAATTAACAAGATGCAATATAAGTTCATCTGGGATCCTCTTTCCATGAAAAGTCAGATGAAGTGAACTTTTGAGGTCCCATTCAACATGGATTGCTTTATGATTCTACAATTCTGTATACTACTGATTCTACGTTTTCTTATGCTTTCCACAAAAGATGAAGTATCCTGAAAATGAGGGTTTGTTTGAGCATTGTATCATGATACTCCATATTCTTGAAATAGAGAGTGGGAAGTATTCATCTCACCTAGCTGTAAACATCCAAAAAAATCAGATGTTTAAAAGTGAAGTGCCTTTCTTCACAATCAGATAGAAATCGATACTTTAACATATAATTGCCCGAGACATCTTTCCTTTTGGCATAGATGACACTTTCAATTCTGAAAGAAGTGAAGGATAATTGCTAAAAAAGCAGCCCCACCACATAGGAATCTCTTTAAACATAAACTCTTTCCAACAATTGTTATCCCTAAAACAGGTTTGATCATATAGGGTCTTGTTCTGTAAACATTCCTGCAAATACTTAACCATTTTAGTTACTGAAATAAGTGTATCTTTTGCATTTAAGGATGTCTGCACTTCTTTTCTCATTTTAATGTCTCCTAATTGGTCCCACTTCTTTTTATTATCTTATTTTCAATATTGCAGAAACACTAAACACAAGACTTATATTACACTGTCAGGTGCATAAAACTCACTGGCTACTTCTTCACCTGCAAGCCAATGGGTAGTAGCATCTTCTAGAGGGGTCAGGTCACATCCGTATTATAAATCATTTGACACTGGATCCCAGTCCAAACCCCACCTAATGGGCTATAGTTCTAAGATGCAATAATAATGTTTTATAAGTTTCTTTCACTATAAAATACCTGAAATGATAACTAAGCAAATCCAAGCTCTGTTTTTAGAGTAGAAAATTAATGACATATCTTATATGACAGAGGGTTATATAAGGCTTCCAGGATTGCTAGAAGGGCACTGGAGGATTGTGTAGATTGAAGGAGTATAAGCACTATACACTCCCAATTATAATAACCTTAGTGAAGGTTGGCTTTTTTCCCACTGGAAACCTGTTCTTTAACTTAAAAATTTAGTCTGGGAATAAACACTCATACAGTATGAATAATAAGGTGCTCTGTGTTTAGAGAGCTAAGTTCTTTGGCAGCACAAGTAGTTCTTTTGATATTGGGCTCTTTGGATAAAAATATATTTGTTTCATTAGTAGGAATAAATCCTTTCAAGTAATAGTTCCTAAATGTGAAAAAGGAACAGGTAATATATGATCCCATCTAACCAACCTAAAACACCATTACATAAAGAAATTTCTAAATTTTTCTACTCTGAATATAGGCCAAAAAAAGAGCCTCTTTCATTTAATTTTCAATTTGTAATGAATTAAGGCTTCCCATAAATGATCAAAATGTCTTTTTCAGCTTGCAGTGCAAAATACTCTGGTACAGTGGCCTTGGATCTGCTCCAGCTATTTAATTAAATTTTCAGTCCACAGAAAAGAGCCTAGAAAAAGCACAGTTATAGCTATTTGTTACAGCCCTCACTCATGTCCTGGGAAACACGTTTGTGTCTTTGTCCAGCTGGTACTCAGCTGGTCATAAAATGTAGAGCAAGTTCAACGAGAATACATATAGAGAGAAACCTGTCTTTTAGAAAGCAGATGAGTCTGTTTCTGGACAATATATTCTCACACTGTGCATGAAAGTGGGTTCAACTTATTCTGTAACAGGACAAATACAGGGCTAAACCTGACAGTACAGTTGCTTGCCACTCATGAGAATGAACTAAACAGGTTCCTTAAATGTTTTTTTG
>JASSUY010040330.1:0-11315 GCA_032466535.1 Forpus xanthops | reverse complement strand
ATTATTATTGGTCCAAGCAGCAGCCAAACACCTCACCTTTCCAAAACAAAGAAGAAGAGGCTGACTATATGACCGTGTTTCTATTGACCTACTGGAACACATTATTTAGGCATCATGTTCTTCATGCCTGCTGCAGAAATATAGGCAACATTTGATCCATTACAAACATTTCCAGGACAAAGCCACATTTAAATAAATATCCAAAGGCAGCATATGATATCATTAACACTTTGTGAGGCCTGCACAATTTTTCTTCCTGTTCTTGGAGTACCAAAGTCTGTGTGATCAAATCACAGTTTAACTACAGTAATGTTTGACACTTTATCAGGTGGAGCTCCTCTGACTTCCATATACTGACATAATTTCTATTTCCAAACAAACATCAGAAAAATAGCAGATGTATTTTCTTGCAGCTCTTTATTCCAGAATATACAGTAAAAAATCTCATCGATTCTACTTTTGATGGTAAGGGTGCTTGTCACACGATACAGTTGGTCACTTCCAGTTTCATAACTCGTGTTTGCCTTATCAGTCAAATCTTCATATTCTCTGTTTTGCCATATCACATCAGCTTGTGGGTGTCCTTCTGACTGACACGTCAATTTCCATTCATTGTCACCTGTGCTCACCACTCTTTGGGTTATAGTCCTATAGGGAGCTAAACAAATGGAAGACAATGATTTCTAGTAGGAAGCTAGAAGAACAGTGTGCTTCAACAAGACACCTTTTCATCTTTTCTTTATAATCAGCCCCTGGGTCAAGCTTCTGTACATCAGCTTGGATTTTGTAAATAATACTCAACAGGAAAAGTAAATATCACTACTATGTGTCTCCATAGTAACTGGAGGTACAGGACGTATTATGATTTTAATGCTGCTTAGAAAACTGTATCAGCTTTCTGGTCTTTGCCCTGTCTCAGTGGTTTTGCAGCACTATTCCTTATCTGTCATTATGGAAAACAAGGGACAGAAGAATGATTCAACATAGATAAAACTACAAAGTTACACAGCTTCACAAGGGCTATGAGGTGGCTCCTGTCTCTGATGAAGTTTTTTTAAATACTATCTCAGACTTGTCTGTCTTCAGGGATTCTTCTGAAATATTTTAACAGCATCAGTAGCATTGAACCTCCTGCTATAGGACACTCACCCTTTACTTTCAGATTGATTGTCTTGTAGTCAGCTCCCCCATAGCCAATAATGCACTGGTAAAACCCTGCATCTCTGAGCTTCACATCAGTGATCTGAAGGAGAGATTGTCCCAGTTTCAGATTCTCTTTCAACAATTTTATTCTTCCCTTAAAGTCACTGTGCTGATTTTTGAAGTCTTCCTCTCCTTTAAGAAGTACGTAAACCTGCTTCTTTAACTCATCTTTTTTTTCCCAGCTGACATTTAAATCCCTAAATTTTAATTTCCCATTCACTGGAAACGTGCATTCCATGGTAACATTGTTCCCGTGTTCCACAATGTAGAGTGACTGGGGAGCTTCAACTGTGAATAAAGCTGAAAAACAAAATTTGGAAGAAAACATAATTTTCCAATTATAGGCCTGATCTTCAAAGTCACACATAGGACATTTTAAGGACCAAAAGTACCTGCCCTGTTCAGAAAAGTTAAACATTTTTGCATGCACTTGCCCAAGACTGGGACAAAATAGGCTATTTATGCCTGCAGACACCTGCTTTGCATACAAAGCACTGAGATGCTGCACTAAAAGTAGGTGACTGTGCTTGCACAGCTCCTCAGCTGTTGTTTTCAGAACACTGTAACAGCCAATTGCTACTGGCTCAGATGGGAATGTTCTGGTCATATAAGCGTCAACTGGTTTTACACACAGTATTAAATAACTTGTGACAATTCTCAGGTTGGCAATGCCAATAAAACCTTTGTGTAACACAGATTGTACCTTGCCAGAAATAGCGTCTATGCTGAAGCACCAATGGGGATTTCAACCTGTCCCTGTATCAAAGCACATATATTAAGCATACATACTTAGTTTAAGGTAAAAGCATACTAAGACCTTTTAATTTTAAACTTTAAGAAACAAACAGACAAACAAAAAAATGCTGGCACCTGAAGGAAAACTGAGGAATTAAAATTTCTGTGCTTATACAGGAAAGGAAACTTACTTAAAGAGATCTATTGCTTCTTATGACTCAACTTCTTACCATTTAGGAAACGCCAGTAGAAAGAAAATATATACAAGAGCAAAACCTTTTCCATGATTCAGGTAGAACCTAAAATGATAATAGACAAATATAAATACCTGCTCATTTTGTAACTTGCACTGCAAAATACACTTTTTAGTCATTCCACACAAGGAACTGGACAGAAGGCACTGAATTCCAGCTGAAAACATGACAAAATTGCATCTTTAACTACAGTAGACGATCAAGTAGAAAGCTTCATGTCTGGGTACTTGCAGAAAGAACAACTAATTTTAGGCGCTTTAAACATTTGTCCTTGGTTGTGCCAAAATACATGCTTTATCACTATCTGTCAGTAAATAAGTACTAACAAATACCCAATTATTTCCCTAAACTAGCAGAGAGTATTGCTCCTGCTAGGAGGAGAATGGAGGAGTTTTCTGTATGCATTCAATGGAAGAAACAGAACTTAATTCTTCCCTGGCTGTTTGCCTCACTTTAACATCCCGTCAATACGTTTCATAACTCCTGGTCTCATTGTACTTATTACAGGGCTCATGAAGTCATGTGTTTTTAACAGAATTCATGTGGCAATGAATTATTTAATGAGTATTTACACAACAGTGCCTTTGTAAACAGTGACAAAGTTAGCCTAGAAACAAAATCTGTTTTCTTGAATTCCTGCTGCTTTACCTCTGAACATGTAAATTATTTCAGTTTTCTGTTGGATTTTTTTCCCCTCTACTGACACATTATTTTATACTCCTACACAACACTTTAACATCATAAAACACTGACTCATATCAATTCATACAGTTAAGCTTCACACGCCCACTGAACTTGCTAAGTGTGTATTTAAAGTCAGAACAATACTGGTATCAAACACTGACATCACTTTTCAAATTACTGTCAAGAAAAATTCAAACTCACTGCAATGGAAGTCTTCCATGACAGGCACCCGTAGAACTTAATCTACATGAAGTCCTCATTCTGGGTACCCAAACAGCCACAACAATAAGGAAACGTTGCCTTCAACTGTTTCTAGTCATAATTTCAGCATTGCATATGAAATTAGGCAACTGTAATAACAGTCATACTTCCTAACTTATGAAATTCTATCTGGACAGTGACTCTTGACATTTTTTTGTTAAACATTTTGTCTTTTTTTCTCTGGTTGTCAACTTCAAGATAATAATAAAGTAACAATATGGTCCTGAATTGTAAGACTCTTATACTTTTTATACTGTTGTGGCTTAAGGGAATTGGACTCCACATAAGAATTTGATTCAAGCTGCTTTTACCCTCAGATTGCTGCTGCCTGATCCCAGTAGCAGGTTTGCAGAAGGCAATACAAAGAGCTAAGAAAGGGAGTAAATCTAATACAGTTTTAATGCAGGCATGAACAATTAAAAAAGGATGCTCTGCTAACAGAAAAATGCAAGTAAGATCCTCAGGCTGAAAGATCTGTTTCATTGATAAATAAATCACAGGGTTCTTCATGTGGTTAGGTACCCAATTCACTCCTTAGTCACAACTGATGTTATTAAAAGCACTAGCAAGCTGCTGCCTAATCCTGTGGGTACCTGAGAGTTTCTGGAGATATGTACACATGAGATTGCCTCCCTTATGATTCCAGTCTGAGTAACAAGCAGTCCACAGCATCAACCCAGCATCAAAGTAAGACTTCTCAAACAAAGTAGAGGCATACTTATCTCACAAATGTGCTCTCATCATGCTTACTACAGAGGCAAGCCTGCAGAAGAGCAAGCCACTGAGAACAACGGGTGTAGGTGCATACCTCCCTGTGCTCCCCATGAAAGAAAGACCAGAGTTGTAGCATGCTCAGGCCCAAATACTAATTTTTTTTGAAGTAGAGGTTGTAGCTGAGAAACTGCTCAGAACAAACAGCATGTGCGCTACAATCACAGGAAGATACCCACACCCATGCATGCAACCCCTACACCTTTTTTTGTCAGGAAATCTGAATGTCAGTATGAACTCCAAGAGAGTTTCTGATTAACTCCTGGAAGAGACATGACAACAAGTAAGCTTTTACAATTCTAAGACCCTTGCTTGTATCCTGCAATTGCTGAACTTCAATTTGCATGCTTTCTTCTACAGTAGAGGAAAACACACCTTACTACACACAAAACAAGCACAGCTACTGCTTACAAAATTTTTCAAGACTGAGAAAGTCTGCTGCTGTACTCAATTTTTCACTTTCAGAGAGAAAAATAATAGGTCCAGGTCAAATCCAGATGCACATAAAGAAACCTGATGCAATAACCATTACAGACCCTTTGTTTCACCCTGAGCAGAAAGATTCCCTGGCTGGATTTGTTGGAGCAGGTCAAATCATAAATGCGAATCAAAGACCTTTTTCAAAGCTGCAATCTTCTCATCATTTTTCATACAGAACCTACCTCAACGTTCCTTCTGTTCTGACAGCTTCTGACATCTATGGCAAACACAGTTCTATAAAAGCAAAAAGATATTCACTGGGAAAAAAATGTTTTTCAGTATTGCTGCTGTATGTTTACCTCACAATAAAATGAAGAACGCAGGAAAAACAGAACTACTTGCCCCAAAACTCTTTGTAACAGAATTTAAATGTTGATATAACTCCACCTTCTTCTCTAGGACACTTCCCCATTACTGGAAAATTCCCCACTACGGAAAGTTCTTTATTGCTAACAGTGGTTTGGCTTTAACCAGAGACAGAAATGTTGGGAAAATCAGTATATAAAATGTCACAGGCATTTTCAGAAACATGTTATCTGATCAAAGATATATGTGAGCAACATTCCTTGGAACACCAGTAGCAAGAAGTCACCCATCTACACAAACTCAGGGTCCCCAAAGTATTAATCTCAGCCAGTGATAAACAGCTGCTAACAATAACTAAAAATATCTACACAATTGCCTAACATCTGCAAAGGCCATAAGTAAGAATAATGGGAAGAGTATTACCCACCCTTCTACAGTAAGAATGATGTTATCTTCCCCAGATTTTAGCACAATGAAAGCCCCTTGCCCTGCTGCTGGGTAGTGCAAGCGGAGTTGTTAAGCCTATGCATTAGCTTAGCAAAATATAAAGAGCATTGTCTTTTTCTTGATTCTAGAAGCTGTTCCAGAATACAGAAAAAAAATCCCAAATATTAGAAGCCAAAGGATATACTTACATTAACTTGAGGACAGCAGTGGCATAACATAATCAACAGCACAAAATACAACTTTAAACCTACGTTTCAGCGTAAGTTCACCTACTTACATTGTCTCTGCATATCTCAGAAAAGGGTTGACATTCCCAAAAGAGCTGAAACACTGTGAAATGACCACTTCAGTTTTCAGGAAGTATTTTCTTCTTTGCACTTGGCAGCCCACTCTCAGTACCTGTCATGAAAGCAAAACCACGCAATGCACAAAATCGGTAAGAGATAACCTTTTTGCTCAGTACGTGGGAGTAACGTGGAGACAGTGGCGTATGAAAGTAGCTGAATGTAGCATTTACGTTCTAATAATCTGAAACTACCTTAGAAGGTTGAGGGGGTGGATTTCTGTGATAGGTGACACTGATGAAATGTTAATTTCCACCGATTTCTTCTGTGGCTAAAAACAGATTTAGTGATTTTTTCCTCAGGTAAAAAAATAAAAAATAAAAAAAAAAAAAAGGAAACTGGAAAAAAAAATGTAGAGCAGTAACTGTGAGACCACAGAAGCCACTGATGTAGCTAGCTTTCGATGCCGAGAATTTAGTTTCCTCTTTTTAATTGCTTGCTTGAGGTCACAGGGTTACTCTTTATATGCAAGCATTCAGTAGAAAATAAATACCAGATTATTGGTTTGGTTGGTTTTCTTCTGTTCTTGGAGGGCTTTTTTAATGTACACACACGTGTCTGTGGACACGTTTTGTTTGTTTCACCTCTCCTGCAACAGATTTCCCAGCCAAAAACGTCGGTCCCGCCTGTCACAGGCTGCTCTTATGCCAAATTCTTGCAGCAGCGCTCAGCGCGCAGCTGCTGGAGAGGCTCCTGCCGCTGCCTGCTCCATCACGGCAAAGGGAGCTGCGTGCGGAATCAGGAGAGGCTCCAGCCGCCGGCAGCACCTCTCCAGGTGAGCCCCGGGGCCGGTCGCATCCCGACCCTTGTGGGGGAAGTATTCGCTCCCGCAGACTGGGACGCGGGAGGTGGTGGGCAGAGTCTCTCCCGGCCGGCCCCCAGCCAGGCTGCCCCCAGCCGGGCTCCCCCCTACCTGGCGGACCTCCGGGGCGCTGCAGACTGCGGCTCCCGGCGGCTGCTCCCTGAGGCGGCCGATGGGGACCTGTGGAGCGGTGGCCCCACCTCAGCTCGCTCCACCGCCCTCGCTGACCCCGTGCAGTGGACGCCCAGACGGACTTTCCGCCACAGCCTCCTCTGCGGGTTTGTCGGCTGCTGCAACGTCGGGAACTGCTGCGGCGCTGCTCCCGGCCTCGCGTTCACCGGCGGTTTAGCCCAGTGGGGCAGGCAGCTCTCCCAAGGAGACGACACCCTGAAGTCACTGGCTTTCGGGAACCAAAACCGAAGCCTAATGACTGCTTTCCTTCTCAGGAATTTTGTTTCACTTTTCTTTTTTAAAAGACAGCTTGTGTCATGTGTGGAAACATGTGCTACCCTTGGCTTGCATGATGAGATCTACTTAAGTGGTGGAAGACTAGAAATCTGAGATACTTAGGGAAGGAACCAAAGGTTCCAAAGGGAAAAAGGCAGATCTAAGTGATTTTGGGAGGAACAAGTTTGAAACAACAGAGGGATAAATGGATAAACACGACAGTTGCAAATAAATAGTTGCTGGCTGATGCACTTCGCCATGCCCTGTGCCCAGTTAGTGCCATCTATCCTCTCTTTTTGTTAAATTGCTTTCTGGCTGTTTTCATGGGTGAGTGACTCTTTTTCTTTTATTTTTTTTTGGGGGGGAGGTATACTGGTGTCTGCCAGCGGCTGAGATTAAGCCATAGATCACAGGACTCATGTGTCCGTGGTGCAGCAACTAAACACTGAAGTGAGTGGACTTAAGTGTGGAAACTGGAGCAAAACCTCAGCTGTAGAAGCCCCTCTGTCTGTGGCGACAGCAGCTGGAGTGGGAACATGAGCCAAGGGACCCGGTGCCTGATGCTGGAAGCTGTGGAGGCCTGGGCGACATCAAGCACCAGCCCCTGATATGTGGGACATGGGGATCAAACACGTTTATTCTCAAAGTCTGGATCAAGATGATATGTGAGTGTGGGCAGAGATCCGGCTGGATGAGCTGGTACATATGTATGGTGGCCTGGGATGTATGCCTGGTACATATGGTGTTGGTGGTTTCTGTTGAAGGAACAGGAGGAGATGGGACCCTATTGCACAGACTAAAGGAGTCAAAGACAGCTGCTGGAGAGATCATGGGGCCTGGGGAGCCTCTAGGGAACAGACCCCTTGGAGCTGTGGATGTGCGTATTCTTTAAGGCAGAGACCATGGGGGGTTGGTACCTGGGAAGCAAGAGAGTTTTGGTGGAGGGGGGGTTATGCATACAAAGCAGATGTGAGTACAGCAACTGGAGTGGGGCTGCAGATCTCATGGGCTCATATGTCTGCAAGCTAGCCTAGGAGACTGAGATCCAGGCACAGCTACTGAGCAGTCTGAATGGCTGAGTACAGTGGCAGGAAGAATCCACTGTGTACATAGGTAAATACATTGCCACCAGCAGACTTCTGGCCTGCTCAACCAGAGGAACAGGATGAAGCTGTTGATGCTGTTTGGGCAAGTAGTCTGTGTGTCTGTCTGTGTAATCTGTTTCATTGGCCTTGCATATATATATATACAATGTGATGTATACATGAATCCTCTGCGTGTGTGCCTAAGTGGAATACAAGCTCAGCTTATACTTGTTGGATCTGTGGGCAAGAGGCTGTGGCAGCCTCACCTCTCTTGGGCTGGCAAATCTGCCTGATGCCCCTGAAATACAGAACTGTTCCATTCAGTCAGAATTACAGCACTAACATTTACAGTTCCGGTTCTCTGAGTTCTGGGTACCTTTCAAAACAAAAGACAGAGCTAACTTTGGAATGCAATAGCTGGAATGCTTTACTGTGTTCTGCTATATGATCTGAACATCATTTATGCACTTACCTGCAAATTTACTACCAAATTTGCATATGAAAAGCTACTAGTTATGGTTGAAAATTATGTATTATTTTCTGTGCAGAAATTCATCTTCTCACCTTTTTCCTGTTGTTGGCCTGCTGACTTCATGATTGATGTCTATATCAACCTTAATACATGCCCTGTTCTGTTTCTGGTATAGAGATTTAGTTGCACTTCATTGCTGAATCTGGCATTAGAGACAAGCCTGAGTTGCAATGCATGACTTACTGACACTAGTTCCATTTTCCATATGTTTCCATATTCCATATTGGAAACTAAATGCAGCTTGCATAAAGTACAACTGTATCCTTCCTGAGGCTTCTGGAGCACAGCAAAGCAGCTTTGGATAGCCATATCTGACTTTGCTGCACATCTCCTCTGTTTTTAAACAAGTATTTCAACAAAACTGTACAAACAGCTGCATTTACCCTCAGTATGCTGAAGGAGAAATTAAACTATGCTTGATGACATACACACTTAAAGTGCTGTTTATGGCCAAAGGGGAAACAGTGCTTACATATAAAACTAAGAATTTTTTGCTATCAGTCATGTGTCTACACCACACAATCGTGTTAATCATAAAATCATAGAATGGTTTAGGTTGGGAGGGACCTTAAAGATCATCCAGTTCAGTTAAAGATCATCCAGATCATCCTGTCCACAGACAGGGAACATCTTCCATAGACCAGGTTGCTCTGAGCCTCATGAAAAAGTAACAGAAGTAAAAGAAAATAAAAGCCACAGAAAACTTACCCCTTAGAGAAACTGCTGCCAGAGACAAGTCAAATAACACCAGGCTGCAGGCAGATCAAGAAAAGTTCAAATAGAGCAGGCTGAAAAACCTCAGCCCTGAGGCCTTGCAAACTCAGTACAAAGCCTGTGGCCAGCTGCTTGGACTGGAGACATAGCATTACATGGCTATATGGTATCAACAGTTCCCTGGAACTACAAGGATTAGTTTTGTAGTTACATTGTACTGTATGTAGCATACCTCCTATATGTAGTTTGTGAACTGGCCACATTTGGTATTTAATATGCACTGTTACATATGTATAAAATCATTCCATGGATCTAAAGACTGCAGATCAAACAGCAGATCAGAAACTACAGTTAACCTGAAGCTGCCTTCATTACCAGAAGGGCTAAGAGGTGCAGCAAAACCAATACCTACTAGACCATGCCTCAGTGCATACCTGATACTCTGGAAGTCCTCCTGACATGTACAAGGGCTGCCGAAGACCATGATCAGAGCCCACTGCAATACCAGCAGCAGTGTCTGCGACCGCTGGTTATATCACACAGGAGGAGGCAGCAATCTCTATGAACTCCATAACAATAATCCAAAAGCACTATGGAACCTCTCTAAAGGTATCAAGTGTGGTCAGATACTGAAGGGCTCTGTTAAAACTAAGAAAACCTGACAACATGAGAAGGACGGTACAAACAAAAAATTAAATGTCCAACATTGTCTATTCTTATTACAGTGAAGAAAATGCTTTCTAGTAAACTCTAAATCAAATCACTCGAGGAAAGAGATCATGGGAGTGGTTGTGAGGCAAGAATCCTTTCCAGATAGAGAACCACAGTGAGCAAATATGAGATGAGGAATCATTATTCCTGGGAATTATTAAGCAGCGGCACATAACTTTGGTATCTTCCTTACTTTGAAGTCATAGGGTGAAATGAATCTCCTCTCCAGTTGCATATTTTACCACTTAAATTAACAATGGAATTTGGATTTTGATTTTAAAAAATCAGGAATTTGATGAGTAGGGATCAAAATTACCCATCCAGGTTTGTCGTTGCAGTTCAGAGAAGAGTCACACTGGTCGTGCAAACTGGTGCCAGACATGAAGGTAACTAGTACTATTAATTCAGTTTATATTTTCAAAAGCTTTAAATTGTTTAGTGATACACATTCCATTTATAAATGGTAAATTTACTTATTCAGCTATGTAGTATACACAAAAATAAAGCTATAAAACAGGCACAAAACCACACAAAACACTCAGAAGCCAGTTTCAGAATTCTCTTTCCAGTAAGAACAACAAACAACTATTAAAGCATTCCCAGAATGAAGAGGAAGCTTCTAGTTTGTGATGAACGCTTTAGTTATCTGTGAGGATTAGATAACATCGGGACTCCCCTTACTGCAAACAAAAGATGCTGTGTCAAAGCTAAAGGTTTGTGTTTGCCCTGTATATGTGCTTGGGTTTTCAAAGCACACTCATATGTGCACACACTTCCTTTTTTCAAAGTCAAATAGTAAGAGGAAAACAGAAACCAAAAATCTTCAATGTGAAATCAACCAAAAATTACTTTATGTCATTAATGTAAAATAGTAGAAATATGATTTTTGCTGTACACTCACTGTGAAAATGAAATTAAGCAATTGTCAGAAATCAGGTAATTATCATGGGGTTAAGAAAGTCTTACAGTCATTCATGTTTAGTCAGTACACTCTTTCAGTTCTCCTCCCTATCCTATCCAGAGTGGGGGGAAGAGGTAAGCAACAGATGTGTGCTGTTGAGTTATCAGCTGGGCTTAAACCACGGCATGTACTCGGATAAATATGCTATAATAAACAGGGAAATTGGTCTGATAGATATTGAGAACTTTTGGCACTGATTTTTATCTCTTTCAATCTATTTAACTATTTTGATCCAGCAGCTTTAATATTATAAGGTAGTTGATCCATTTTGGAAAATATGGATAGATTTTAGAATTTAATTTTGCAGATAAACTTTCCAGTTCAGTGGAATCAATCAGGCAGACTGCTACAGATATAACCTGCTTTCAAAATATTAATTCTACAGGATATCTCTAACATGATTTGCATCCTTCTTAATCTGGATTATGAAACTTAACTGGGTAATGAATTGGTTTATTCCCAAATTTTACCAAATTCTGGTAAAATTCAAACTCATTCATCCAAATGCACTAAATGTAAAGATAAGAAGAATGCTTGTTTTCTTTGGAACATTCTTTCTGTTTGTTTTTCTATACTCC
>JASSUY010040328.1:14311-63812 GCA_032466535.1 Forpus xanthops | reverse complement strand
TGGTGAGGCACTGGAATGGGTTGCCCAGGGAAGTTGTGAATGCTCCATTGCTGGCAGTGTTCAAGGCCAGGTTGGACTTAGCCTTGGGTGACATGGTTTAGTGTGAGGTGTCCCTTTAAATAGCAGGGGGCTGGAGCTAGATGATCTTAAAGTCCTTTCCAACCCTAACTATTCTATGATTCTGTGATCCTATGAAGGTGTCCCTGCCCATGGCAGGGGGTGGAACTCAATGAGCTTTCCGTCACCTGTGTGGTGGAAACCACTAGGCACGAGTGTACTCTTCACTGCCTATGGTGTGTCTTTTCTACCTGCTGTCCTCTTGTACCAGTCTCTGCACTGCTCCCCAGGAGCTGCTCACTGTGGCTGAGGGAGGAACTGTGGCAAGGGAGAGCACTGAATAATTTAGCAGCTGCATCTGCATCCAGCAGTTCTCTCAAATGTCACATGCTTTGTTGTGCTCTGGTTCATTTATTATGGCTGTATGTTAGTAGTGTTTGCCTTTTGGAAAAAAACATGTTATGGGAACTGCTGCTTCTCAAACAGGGACTGGGCAGAGGGCTGGGAATGGAGGCATCTTGTCAGTGCTGGGGTTCACACTGTGCTCTAAGTCTTAAAGCTGAAATCAAAAGCAGTTCTGATTTGGAAAAATACTGTGATGCTGTTATGGTTGCAGAAGGTGAAGCTAATTCAATCTGGGGGCATTGTGTAGGTTTTGGTTGTCCTCTCCTTTTCTCTCCCCAGCGCAGTGTATGCATGACTGTTACTGGAGATTTGAGGGTCAATGGAAAGCTGATGAGATAGAAATAAATGAGAAGCTTCTTGGGTTTTATGATGATGATGTTGCACAAGGAGAGGAAACAAATGACAAACACAAAGAGTGAAGGGCAGGGAGCCAAAGCTCCTGTGTTGCTGCTGTTCTCTCATGCAAATCTCGAGATCATTTTTTAAATAAGAGGTGAATTTAAATTCAAGCAGTGGAGAGCAGAAGAACTGCCTGGGTTGACAGAGGGGTTTTATGGCAGAATTTATGTTCCATGAGAAGATGGTGAGTGGTGCTTGGTGTGACCTGCATAATGAGGAGCTGCAGGGAGCATCACGAGAGAGTCATTTTGCGCGGTAAAGGAGGGGATGGGAATAAAGTCTTTAACCTGAATTGAAGTGAGCAAAATGAACTGCAGCTGAGGCTAAAATCTGACATCTTCCTGTTTGCAAGCAGAGCACTGTGAAAGTGTTTGCTTCTCCTCCATTAGTTTATTGTGGATGATGTTCCCAAAGATTGTAGCCAAATAAAATGGTTATCAGTGTTTGCATTCCGTTCTTTCTCACATGATGATCTTTCATGGTTCATTCAAGGCCTAATTTTAATTTTTCATTTTTTGTTCTTATTTTCTTTTAACAATTACTAAATGAATGTCCCAAACATGTGTTTTCAAGCATCTACTGGTGGGTCCAGCTGTGCTTCTGTGGGACAGGTATTTCTGGGACTGCTCCTTTGTATTTGCTGTTGCCTGCAAGCTCCTCCTAACACAACATTTGTGTCAGCACATGTTGCACATCCTTTTTGCACAAGGTTAAAGAAGCAGTAGCAGTGGGTCTCTGTGGAAGCATCCTGTGGGTACCCAGAGGAGCAGCTGCAGTGGGTCTCTGGAAGCATCCCATGGGTACCCAGAGGAGCAGCTGAAGTGGGTCTTTGTAGAAGCATCCCGTGGGTTAAGCAGATTTTGTCATGTTGTTGGTACTCAGCCGACCATGAGCAATGATGACATCTGTGATTTGTACTATTCCTGGGTATGGAAAACCTCACTGACTGGGAGGTGGTTAATGTTCTGCAGGCACTTACAGGGGCATCTATCTCAGGCTCTGATGGGTGCCAGAAGGGGAGTATTCGGCGTTGGCTCTAGGCAGTCCTTGTGCCTGAGTGAAGCTTGTTTGTAGTGTGGGCAGTGCTGGGAGCTTTGGTGGTAGAGCTGGGGGGGGGGGGGGGGGGGGAAGCGATGGAGCACTGCAGCTGCTCTATAAATAAACCTGAGAGGCTAAAATCTAGGGACTGAAGATTGGGTTGCTATGGAGATTGATCTGAATCAGATTACCTGTGGGTCTGTTTTCACAGCATGTGCATGTGTGGCAACTGCGTGAACTTGCATGTACAGCAGGCTTCTGTACTCAAGCATTTGCCTGAAGCAGGGGGAAGGGAGGAGGTGACAGCACTGGAGGGCCAGCATATGACATATGACAGGGATGGAAATCAGTCACTATAGCAACTGAGAACCTGAACCAGTCCAGCTTTACTCTGTGATGCTGCAAAAAGGTTCCTGTCTGTGTGTTAGGATACTTGCATTTGTAAACTAACTCTGGTCATATTCAGTCTATTTGTTGGCATTCATGTCCATGCTACATCCATTTTGCTTGGGTGATTAATGTGGAAGCTACAGGTGTTTGGCTGTGACACTACTGTTTTCAGAAGGCAAAGAGATAATGTTCAGTAGGAGAGGAAGAAATCTTTAAATCATTATCATTCTTCAGAAGGGCATTCAAGGATGTCTTAGTGGTACAAAAAACTATTTTTGCAATTCATTCTCTAATTTTCTTTAATCTGATTTATTCTGTCCTTTTCCCCAAGCTTTATGGATAGATAGAAAGTGAAAACAGTTGGGATGCATCTGCTGTTTTATCTGGAAGGAACTCTTACTGACTCCAGTGATGCATGTGCTCCAGGGAAGATGCTTTTAGAATCTGCCTGCAGCCCTGTTCTCTGCTGGGTGATTTCTTATGCTTGAAACTACACTCAGGCATTTTGCAGAACCACACCTATGCTATAGATTCACTATACTAGATAACTATTCCATTGTCTGGTTTAGGCATGCTTGCAGTGCTTTGAAATTGCCTTCTTTCTTTTTTGGGCCAAAGTGATGGTATCTTTTTGGGAGTCCCAGAATTGGCATGCACTGCTTCCTTGCCAAGGAGCATGGTAACACACAAAGCAGCTGCACTAGAATAGCAAGTCCATCCAGGTCTGACTTTAGGAGTTGTTCCATGTTCTGTCAAGCTCTGGAGAAGGGGAGGTGTACTCAACTCATCTATGCTTCTTGGATTAGTGGAGCCACTCTAGTATCCGGATAATAGAGGTAAAGGGCCTCCTAGAATGCTGCATATTTATAAACCTACTAGTGTTTAATGTTAATACAAGTGTTAAGCACAGAAAATATAAAATGGGTGATGTGAAACAAGGACTGCTTGTATGCTTCTTTAAAAGCTTGGTACAAGCAAAAATAGTGTGTTATGTCAGAGATAACGGCTGGAATTGCTTGAAACAAACTTGGAAGAAGAAGTAACCAAAATATCTGTGGTAAAGATTCCTTAAAGATTATTAAAATGTCTAAGGCAGGTGAAAACTACCATGAATAGTTCATATTGTGCTTCAGTCTGTGTTGATTCCAGTTTTCCAGTGAGTTAAGTGGGATTCCTGGCCATACAGGTGAGATTGGCTAGACCTGAGGTACTTGGCATCTATTTCTCACAGCTTAGCAGAGAGCTGTCTCAGCTATCTGTAGTAAAAGTGTGCAATGTGAGAAAAGGAAACGTAAATCAACCAGAAAGTGGACATTGATACCTCTGGCCCTATTTGTGTTTGTTTCAGCTGTCAGTTTAATTCAATTGGTATGGAACTTGAGTTCACAGGAAACAGTGCACTAAAGGTAAGGCATAATGGCTATAGATCTGAACTGAGTACAGACTATCTTGGCTGAGAATAAACAGAAATTCAAGATGTTCCAAGGAACATAATTTACTTCCTTCTGGACATGGCTCAAAATCTAGTCTTTCACAAGGTGATATTTAAGTGTACCAGAATTTATATGGCTTCTACCCTGTAATTCTTGCTGTCCCCACGACTTCCTCTATTTTTTTACTCTTAGAAATGAATGTCCCACTGCATGCTCTTCACTCACTCAGTAAATTGAATCATCTGACCCTGCATTATATTCTAAAGGTATCCATGCGCTGGTAAACTTTGCAGTATGATCCTTGTACCAGACAAAACTGAGATAATGGACAGGGAGACCTTTCTGGTACCGTCTTAAACTATGGAAGAATTGCCAGGAAAGCAGGGCTTAACATTTGCCTTTTGGAAAACAATCTGCTGTCTTCCTGTCATTTTTTCAAGCAATGATTCAAATACCTGCTGACTGTCATGCAGTTGAGGGTAAGGCTGGACTATCAAAGCTGGAAACTTCTGTGTGAAGAAAATGACTAAGTGAGCTAAGTTGGGTTAACAGTTTCTTGTGTTATTCTTTGGCAAAGTGATGTTGTTTCTCTAGACTGGTGTCTTAAAAAGACTGAGGACTCCAAGGGGTAGGTGAGACAGGGGTGCTGCACAGTTCAGTTCAGTTCAGTGTCTTGGACTATTGCTGGGTATTCATCTAACACAGATGGCTCTGAACTGATAAAACATCTGCTGCAGTTCTTTCATGCTACCATATCCATTCTGTGGTGTGGTGCTTTTCACGTCTGTGTGTGTTTAAGTAGACCTTTATTTCTGGAAGGACTTCAAATTGCAGAATACAATGCAAATTGGCCTCTAAGCACTTGTGCTGCAACCTAAAACATGGATGTTTGGGGAATGTTGAAATGTAGAGTAGTGCCAGTAATAGAAGTGTTGTTTTGGACATTTTTGTCTTGAGTTACTTGTGGGTTAGTGCTGGCTTCTTGCCTCTGTGTCTAGGCTACTGTGCCGGTTTCTACCAGTTTGTGAGTACTGCTGATGGCTGCTACAGTACGTAGGTAGTGTTAGTGCTCACCAACCTGTTCACCATCCATATGACTGCTTATTTAAATCACAGTGTTCTCTGGTATGTGATGTGTTTGTGCAGTATGTTCCTGTGGTAGCCTTCACTTTTTCATTTTTCTCCTTTTCCTGAGCTGAAGTTGTAGGAAGTTTCTTCTCAGTTGTTGCTTGTAGATTCAGCCTTCCATGTGCTTGGTCCAAGATGCTTGCAAAGAGAATGCACACTGCAGGTGACCTTTACAGGAACAGCTTGAGAGAGAGAAGAGGCCATCAATATCAAAACCTTTACTATCTCAGAGCCAAGATAAGCTCTCAGGTCAGGTCCAAATGCGAACATGAAAGAGGAGAAATGGAAGTACCTCTCAATTGTTTGATTTCTCACTGCTCTAAAGTACTTAGTCTGTAAAATCTAGGAGCTAGAGCAAGGATGGTAGTAATTCTCTGAGAAAGAAACTACTTTACCTCTTTATTTCCTATAGAGAAGCTGTCATCTGTAGTCCTGTGATCATAGTATGTTAAATCATGTTTTCCAGATTCCCTTAGCTGCTTGCTCCTACCTTTGTGCCTGCACAAGCATTTGTGTGGTCACTTGGTGAACAAAGTCATGGAAATAATCTAGTAAAAACAAAGGGAGGAGAAAGAAGGGTGCTAGTTTTAGTCCATATCAATTCCACAATCTAGTTCACCATGTAACTGCACAAGCACTTCTACCAACACAGAGGAGGGAATGACACTGTCCTGGAAGCAAACTTTTGGCAGAGAGGAAGAGAGAAACAGGACTGTAACGCCTGTTTATGTTGGTTTACACAGATAATCAACTGTGGTGTCTGATTGCAACCAGGAGTAAGAAGGTAAGTTCCAGCAAATACTGATCTTTAATTATTGCTCTTAAATTGCTGCCATCATCCATTATTAGTTATCTAAAGAAGTAAGAGATTGAATAGGGGAAGGGAAAACCCCTAAATGTGGTTCCAATTCTTCTACCTCTTGCTCCAATCCAACAAAACTTCATCTTCCAAAACAAAACCTTTGTCTTCTTATGACTCACTGTAACTGTGGCCTTGTTAAGAATAAGTAGCCAAGTAAAGGAGACTGCAGAAGCCCCTGCAGAGTATCTGTGGTCTTCCTGTATCGCAGTAGAAACCAGAAATCTTGGCAAGTGCTCAGATCTTATTTTGCAGCTTCAGTCTGGACTGTTGAGATTCTCTTTTGAGTTTCGATGAAGGTCTTCATATCACATACCTCATTAGCTCCTTTGCAGAACTTTGCAGAAAGCTGTGCAATGAATTGCAGTCAGAAGAGATGTCCCCCAGGGTAGAGAATAGGAGAAAAATCACAGGGTACTGACAAATTACTGAAAGGTGAGTTGAGGTTGTGGTCTTGTAGCTTCTCATTAACTCTGTAGTCATTGCATATATCCTTACCTATTGTAAATGTAGTTTACTGTCTCAACCTTCGTTGAGAGGTAGGATAGTCTCTGTTATAGAGGAAGAACATGTTTTGTCACTACTGAGTAGCAGAAGCGCCTCAAGTTCATACTCCTAGGTTTCCTTGTGGTAACTTCTATGCCCATATCTGTAACTGAATAGTGAGTTCCATAAGGATCATAGAATCACAGAATAGTTAGGGTTGGAAAGGACCTTAAGATCATCTAGTTCCAACCCCCCTGCTGGGGGAAAAGACACCTCCCACTAAACCATGCCACCCAAGAGATCTGGGGAAACCTATATGAAAACAGATACAGTAGTTCTTTGGACTGAAGGCAAGAAGAGCCACTTGATCATGCCAACTTCATCTTGTTCCTCTCAAGTTTATGTATACAAGAAATTTGCAGAACATGCTGGATCAAGAGCTGTTGCAGGACAGATTCTACAGTATTTTCAATAATATGATTAAAATTAAGAATCGGGAGCTTTGCTTCCTTTGTATTTTCTCTGTTCAGAGGATTTACAGAGGTATTGCTGCTGAAGGTAATTCATTGTGCTGTCATTTAGAAGCCTACAGCAACTGTGAGTGAAGAACTACTAGAACCATGCAACAAAGTCTTACAAAATTTGGGGGTTTGTGTATGTGAGGGTTAAGGTTTCATTCAGTTTATTATTCCATAAATAGTACTTACTGACTGGTATGATTTTCCTTTTCTGATAAATCATATACATTCTTTTTTTGGCGTGTATGTGTCCTTACTGTCATTTGGAGGGCTAATGAAGAAAATCCCCAGCTCTGGACCTGAAATGTGAAGTGCTGAGAACAAAAGCAAATGTGTTGCTAGAGTTTGAACATGATTGTGAGGTGACTGTTACAGTGCCTTTGACTAGCTTTTGGATGTGAAGTAGTGAGAGAAACATAAGAAAATTACCTATTCGTGCTGCAATTTATGGATTGTTAGGAAATCTGTTCTACTATTGTAGAAATTAAATCTAAACTATGCTGCAGAGCTAAAAGATCTTAATACAGTAAAATTCTCTGAATTCTGTGATAGCCTTAGTTTGCAAGCATGAACTGAAATAGAAACCCTGCTCTAAATATGCCCCAACAGGCAAGCAGCTATTTTTTAGTATAAAATAACTTTATTACTTTTATTTCATTGAGATAGTAAACTCGTAGGACAGTGTGTGTATCTCTGATTTTAGAGTTTCTGAGAACTTTATGTTTCAGAAAATTTCTGTTTTTGGATTGCTTTCAATTGTTGTGATATGGAACTCGATTACTTCTTGAGATTTGTTTCCTCTCTCTTTCATGAATTCAATGGAGTATGAATGGTAGGATAGGGAGCAAGAATTTTACAGTGCTGTTGTGGTTTAAGCTCAGTCAGCCACGCAGCCTCTCTCTCACTCTCCCCCCTTTCCTCCCTCCTGCTCCTGGAGAGAGGGGATGAGAATGGAAAGAATGTAACTCCCATGCTACTAGCGGGTTGAGAAAAGAACAGTCCAGTAACTAAGGTATAATACAAACCACTGCTGCTACCACCAATAATAGTAATGATAAGGGAAATAACAAGGGAAGAGAATACAACCGCTCACCATCCACTGACTGATACCCAGCCCGACTGAGCAGTGATCTAGCTCTTCCAGGTAGCTGCCCCCACTTTATATAGTGGGCATGACGTGCTGTGGTATGGAATACCTCTATGGTCAGTTTGGGTCAGGTGCCCTGTCTCTGCTTCCTCCTGGCTTTCCCTCCCCCCTGGCAGAGCATGAGACTCAGAAAGTCCTTGATCAGAGTAAACATTACTGAGCAGCAACTGAAAACATGGGTGTTATCAGTGCTGTTCCCAGGCTGAAAGTCAAAAACAGCACTGCGCCAGCTGCTAAGAAGGAGAAAAATGACTGCTACTGCTGAACCCAGGACAAGTGCTTACTGAGTTCTGGATGTCTGTTAAACACAGTTATTGACAAATGATAATCATGCAGTAAAATAGCAGTTGTGCCAAGAGGGTTTTTTTTCTGTTATGCAATAGGCAGAGAAAGTAGCTGTAGGCAGTGTGGATACGGAGTTAATGGTGAAGATATACAAGATAACTCAATTTGATAACTCAAATTATCATTTGTAACTTTTACTGTTGGAAACCGCAGTTGTGCAGTTCTGTATCTTTACAGATGCCGTGTTA
Source organism: Forpus xanthops (assembly GCA_032466535.1). Taxonomy (NCBI): domain Eukaryota; kingdom Metazoa; phylum Chordata; class Aves; order Psittaciformes; family Psittacidae; genus Forpus; species Forpus xanthops. Next base: position 55,419 of record JASSUY010040328.1, on the reverse strand, counting down.
GAGATTGGTTGCTGAGGCTTGTGGAGCTCATTCTTGCTATAGGCCACATCCAGGTTTGGGATGGTGAGATGCATTATATCAAATTGGACTTCTCCTGTTGTTACCCTATCTTTAGTTACTCTGTGTATCTGTTCAGGTTGTGTTTTTTCCTTCAGTCATGTTCAACTGTACAGACTTACCAGTTAAAGCTGCTTTCCCAAGCAGTGTAGCAATCTTAGGGGTTTGCCTAAACAATACTTCTGTCTCAGTCCATTTCATGAATAGTTCTTTGCCAGCAATATGCTTCTTTGTCTGTGGGCTTTCTTGAGATCCTCCTGTACTCTTTTGTTTGTTTTCTCAGCTATCTCTGCTTTTCTGGGCTTGTGGGTTTATACTCATGAAGGAAATGTGCCATCACTGGTGGTGTTCAAGGCCATGCTATACTTGGCTTTGAGCAACTTTATCTAGTGGGAGGTTGGAACTAGGCAGGGGGATTGGAACTAGGTGATCTTAAAGTCCATTCCAACCCAAACCATTCTGTGAAAACAAAGATCTGTGCGTGGCCACAGAACACTGGGGCTTTTGGAGAGTGTAGTTAAGGTCATGAAATTGATTGTCTTATTTGATATTCCTGATTGCACCTTTGACACTTTGCTTTTCTTGCTCATAGATTGGACTTACCAGGCACTTTGAAACATATCTGGCTCCCCAAGGCACTCAGTCCCAGCTAACAGGATAACTAACCACTGGATTGATGAATAGACATTCACTGAGATGACATAGGGAAGGGCAGCAAGGACAATGGTGCAGAAGAAGAAAATCTGCCCTCGGTTACTGGACTATCTTGTGATCATTGGAGCAAGGTAATGAAAAGTGTCTTAGCACTGTTTTTGCCTGGGCAGTAGAGTGGGGATAAAGAGCTTAGAATTCACTGGTGAAGACTTGCTTGATGCCAATGAAGTGCTGTCTGGAACGTGTGCAGGATGCTGCCAGAATGGGAGCATCTACTTGGGCCAGGGCACTTTCTGAAAGACACTAGTGCAGCCAGAGTTTTTTAACTTGCAGTCTTTAGACTCTTGCAAAGGGTGACTTAAGAAGAGCCGGTTTATATGTGACTCTCTGATAACCCATGTGTCTGAACTTCTGGCATCAGGGTAAGGGGATTCACAAACTGAAAATACCAAAAGCCATATGTAAATAAAATACTAGTTTGTGGTGCTCGTCTAGCTTTGTGTGCTCTGTAAACTCAGTTAAAAGAAAGCAAACTTGGAACTTGCATTACTTGGCTTTTTCTCCCTCTAATACTCATTTATCCTCATGGGAATGACTTGAATGCTTTGGTTTTTAAGGTCATATTAACAATAGATAAAATGTTACACTTATTCATTTCAAACACATATGAAACATGGCGTTGATGTGTGTGCTGCTTGGCAAATACACAAGTGCTCAGTAAATGTTATTTTTCGTTATTCAAAATTTTTTCTCCCAGTCTATTTAATGGGTGTATTCTAAAGTCAGTTTTACTTTCGTTTCTAAATATGAGTGGTTTATGTGCATCAGACTATTGCTTTATCTCCCCCTTTCTTTTCAGAATACTTTGACTGCAAAGTCTAAATAGGCTCAGTGGAAGAAATTACGTAATCCTAAGTAATAGTTATGTTTATTATTGTATTTCATGACAGAATAATTTAGTAGTTTAATTACTTTTTACAGTCTGAAGAAAAATAACCAAGTTGTTCATTTGTGTGTCACTTAACTAGGAAAAGGAGGAGGAGAAAATGTTAACTGCATCCTCCAGTAATGCTCATAGTGTCTGATGTTCTCACTTAGAAATTTGCTAACATCACTTCTGGATTCCTACAGTTCTCTTGCTTTTTTGCTGGGCAAGAATAGCTAATGCTTAGAGGTCTATTGTCTCATAAGGCACTTCTGCAAATGACAATGATAAAGAGATGGACCTGACTGAAGTAGCTTCTGCAAAGTCCTGAAGAGCTCCATGTGGCCTTTAACATTACAACTTACCCACCATGCACAAATAGCAATGCCTTTTGGAAGTATTTCCTTTTATTAGATGCAAACTTTCTAAATGTCTGTGAAGACACTGTTTTTATAGACTAATATTACTGCCAAGGTATGAACTGGTGATATATTCACTCGTACTTTGCTGATGACATTTTTTCTTTAACCAAACAGCCTCTCTAAACAGTGCCAGTGTTACTTGACTTTTCTTCAGCAGATGATGCATTAGGTGATGCATCCCCGCCTCATATAGAGAAGCTTTTCAGGGTTTCTTTTTTCATTTTCTGTGCTGTTTCAGTACTTACCTGTACAGGCACTATAAATTTTTTTACTTCAGTCAAGTATTAGTTTGGGAGCATTAGTCAGTAGAGCTAGTGACACCAGTGATTTTCTTGGGTAAATGACAAACATTCTATTAGTACTTGTTTGTGTTTTGTCATCTGTCAAGTAGATGAGGGAAAAGCAAGCATCATTTTTACCTTGAAATGGGCAAATCTAAAATATCAAGGTAAGGAAATGTCTTGTTTGAGATCTCATACGAGAGCGATGGTGAAGTGAAATCTCCTACATCCCATTTATTGAACATGATACTAAATGCTGGTTACTTTTAAAAATTGTGAGAGATCAGACTTTATAGCAAAGTGGTTAAACCAAAGGGAAATGGGGACATATGTTTCTTTGTTCATTATGTGGACCTCATACTAGTTCTCTGACAGTTATGTAGTAGCTTTAGTGGAAAGGTAGTGGTAGGAAAATAAATAATACCTTGAAAGAATCTGTTATTCCGGTGGAAAATTATGACTAAACAGTATTGCTTTGTGGTTTTGTGTTACATTAGGGATTTGTAGTACCAAGGTTGGAGAGCAACAGCATTAAATAGGTCTGCATATAGTATATATTCAATGCAGTGTATATATATATAGGGTATATACGTAGGTACATATAAACCCCAGCTGTTACAGTAACTTACACTTCAAATCCAATTCAAAAATCAAACACAGAAATATATGTATATGTGGTTGCAAGAACTTTTTAATGAAGATTTTCCGGGATGAGGTCCATATTATTCCACCATTTATCTGAGTTCTTTCCTAGTAAATTGTTGGTTTTCCCACTTAGGAACTGATTTTTTGTTTTAGTCATAAATGATTGAAATCCAGGGGGTTTTCATCTGACTCTCTGTTTGCTGAAGGACAGTGCATTTGCTACCCAAATGTTGCCCAGAGACCTGTGTGGTTCAATTAATTTTGGCAATCAAAATCAGGGACACATGGCAATGCGATGTTCAGCTGGGAGCAACACCCTCCTGGAAGTTTTCTTAGTCAGATTTGAACAGGCTCCTTATTGGACCTGGTTAATGATGGTATAGAATTTTTAACCTTTCATAGCTGTGGCCTTGTGTTAGTGACTGAGCATTGTGGTTACTGATTGAGCACTGTGGCTAGTGACTGAGGAGCTGCCTTTCCCCTGGCTAGTAGGGGATTGAAGCAGCAAAGACAAAGGCTCCTAACATGTGAGTAGGGTGAAACCAAAGGTTTTTCTTGGTATGAGTCAACGCTATATGTTACTTGTGTTTGCTTTTTCTATAGGCAGCCAAGTAGTGACAGTGTTGCTCAGACTCCTGAACTGTTGCGGCGTTACCCTCTAGAAGACCACGTGGACTTCCCTTTACCCCCTGATGTTGTGTTCTTCTGCCAGCCAGAAGGATGCCTCAGTGTGCGGCAGAAACGCATGAGCTTCCGTGATGACACTTCCTTTGTCTTCACACTCACAGACAAGGACACGGGTGTCATTCGCTATGGAATCTGTGTCAACTTCTACCGCTCCTTCCAGAAGAGGGTACCCAAGGAGAAGGGAGAAGGCACAGGGGGGCACCGAGCTCGGGAGGGACAGAAAGTCCCCAAAGCTGCAGATGCATCTGCCCCACAGGAGGAAGTGGGCACTGAGAGTTCGGAGAGTGGTTCTTCACTACAGGCTCCCAGTACAGAGTCTACCCCAGATGTGAATCGATCACCACGCAGTAAGCGCCTGGCCAAAGGCAGCCATCGCTCTCGGAACAGCACTCTGACTTCTCTGTGCATCCTTAGTCATTACCCCTTCTTTTCCACCTTCCGTGAGTGTCTGTACACCCTCAAGAGACTTGTGGACTGCTGTAGTGAGAGGTTGTTGGGCAAGAAGCTCGGTATTCCTCGTGGGGTGCAGAGGTATGTTGAGGGGGAAGAAAGAACTTTTTCCTCCAAGTTTTTGTGTCCAGGGCAGCAATTGTTCCGTGGCAAATGTGTGATTGCAGAAGCAGCCAAACATCAATGGTTGACCTTTTTGCTGTTTTAACCCAGAATCACAGTAGGAAAAGGAAATTTTTGTGATGATTTCTCTAAAACTTCTCTGTCTGATTCTGTAAGCTGGTACAATTTTCACTTTCGATGCACCTTAAGAGGTACTATCCTGCTAAGAACTGATTGATCTTTCCTGAAGCTGAGCACCGATTCTGTTGTTTGGCATGTTTGTAACCTCTGTGGCAGTGTATGTCAGGACTGATTCTCCGGCAGATTAGAAACAGCCAAGAAATAACAGCATTTCCACTTGAGTCAAGATGGAAATGATGAAAATGTGCTTGGTGAGCTGATGAAACTCTGAACTTCAGCTTGGGAGAAAAAAGACTAGAGAAGCAGGAATGGCTGAAAGAGATCAAAGTGCAATATTTGAAGAGGAGAGGGTGGAGAGGTAGGAAACAAAGGAGCTGTTTAGGAAGCACATGGAAATGGGGGTTGTTAACAACAAATTAACAGGGACTTGGTGTTTACTTAATGTAAGAAAGTAACCTTACATATCTGCTTTTATAACGTTGGATATGTAACAAAAGCTGTTGCACTGTTGGGTACAGAAGGAACAGTGTCTTTATATCAGTCATGGATATATATCTATGCCATTGTTCCTGACATCTACATCTAAGGGTGATATTTTCCTTTCCAATGTGCTAAGTGAAAAGAGAAAATACAAAATATGTCTTTGGAGAAGGAGGGGGTTATCTCAGTAGTTAGAGGGTTGGGGAGATAGCTCAGATCATGAGGTAAGTAGCTTGGTACACTCCAAATTAAACTTGTCAAAGGCAAGAAAAATGACACATATCATTATCTTGGTAAGCACTTTACGTTGTGCAGGAAAGGGGAAATCTGTCCTGTTCACAAGCAGTAGCTACTTCTCAGGTTACTGAGCTTATGACTGACTCCTGCTTTAGCAGAGTTATCATCTGGATCCACTGATACTTGGGGAGAAAATCATTCTATCGTTTCTATCATCTCTTTCTTCCCCATGGAGAAGGGAGCCTGTTTTGTCACTTGGTTTAGTCTGATCATTACTGAGGGAGAAATAAGATGATTTAATGATTTTCCTCAGTTCCGTGAGCTCATCTGATTTTTGGAAGGGGTGTTAAAGTATTCCAGTGTTTGAATGGCATGCGATATGTGAAAATTTTGCTCTTTTTGGGCATAATTCTTAAAGAAGAAACAAGTGAAAGAAGAGAGGGGCAGGAGAAGGGATGCTGATCATATATCTATGGGAAAGCAGCAGGTTTGAATTACCATGTGGTATTTTATCATAACAAAACATCTGGGAGATCTGGGTGTGGCATATCTTTGTTATCTCGGGTTTAGTTCTTATTCTTGCAGAGGTTTGTAGGACTGTTGGAAGCAGAATCCTGCAATCAGTCAGTCTGCCACAATTCCGGATATGAGAGTATTATAGAATGATTCATAGAATGGCTTGGGTTGGAAAAGATCTTAAGATCATCCAGTTCCAATCTCATGCCATGGGCAGGGACACCTTCCCCTAGATAGGTTGCTCCAAGCCCCATCTAACTTGACCTTGAACACTGGCATGGATGGGGCAGCCACAGCTTCCTTGGGCAACCTGTGCCAGTGTCTCACCACTTTCACAGAGAAGAATTTCTTCTCTATAGCTAACCTAAATCTGCCTGTTTAAGTTTGAAACTATCACCATTTATCCTATCACTACAGTCCCTGATGAAGAGTCCCTCTCTGACATCCTTTGTAGGAGCCCTTCAGATGCTAGAAGGTATCCTATGTGCATGCTGAATTTCAAGCACCATGGTGATGAGAGTTCTTTAGAGATCTGGACCTAGCTAAACTCTTTAAATGAATGAATGAACTCTCAGATGGAAGTGACATACCCATATTGATTCCTGCCGTAGAAATATTGATACTTCCCAATGTGGTTGATTCAGTAAATTGAAATCCCTACCTCCTGTGTCACTACATGTTTGTTAGCTACATCTTTTAATTCTCAGTGGATATGCCTTTTCCCTGGAATGGCTGTCAAGTGAAGCTCCTTGAGTATTAACCTGTTGTTCTCCCTGTACAGGGACACAATGTGGAGGATTTTCACAGGCTCCCTCCTGGTGGAAGAGAAGTCCAGTGCATTGCTCCACGACCTGCGGGAGATTGAGGCCTGGATATACCGGCTGCTACGCTCACCGATGCCTGTCGCTGGTCAGAAGCGGGTGGATGTGGAAGTCTTGCCACATGAGTTGCAGCCAGCTTTGACTTTTGCTCTTCCTGATCCATCCCGCTTCACCTTGGTTGATTTTCCATTACATCTGCCCTTGGAGCTGTTGGGAGTTGATGCCTGCCTGCAGGTGCTGACCTGCATCCTTCTGGAACACAAGGTAAGAAGGGAAGAGGTGATATTTGATAGGTATGTAGAAAGTTATGTCCTTTTCAAAACCAGGGTAGGCTGGATGTGTAGAACAGCTGTCTCCTGGAATCAGTTTTTCTGTGGGGGAAAGGAATAGCTTCTTTTGAGGTTCCTGTTCTGGAAAGTTTTGCTCTCACTCAAAAAAGCACCCGAAACTTGTTTTCAGATGAAAGAAGGGTCATCCAGTTCACAGCCCTCAAATCAGATGCCCGGAGGCTGTGATCTTTGCATACCCCTGGGAGAAGTATTACAGGTGAATGGTTGCTGCAGTGCTGATATGGGATTCTTTGGTTCCAGGTTGTACTGCAGTCCCGTGATTATAATGCACTCTCAATGTCTGTGATGGCCTTTGTGGCTATGATCTACCCATTAGAATACATGTTCCCAGTGATCCCTCTGCTTCCCACCTGCATGGCCTCGGCAGAACAGGTACATATTTTTCCTTTACTGGTCTTTTGCGAAAACTGTTTCTGTGGCAGGAGCGGTCCTTCTTTCCTTCCCCACTGTCTTCTCTTTGATTGCAGCCTTGCAAAGAATGTTCTTTGAGTACCACTATTGAAATCATAGGTAACGCCACTTATCCAGGATATCTTCAAAGCATACTTATTAAAATGTATGATTCAAAGCAGTAGTTCACAAGCAATGGACTGAAAGGCCATAGATCCACAATATTATGATGACTCCCTGCCCCCCTCCTCCCAACAGACTATTTAGGGCTGTTGGGAGGGGTCCAGAGCGATATTTAAGTATGCTTGAGAACTCTGAATTCAGAGCTTAGAAACTGTTGCCTGCAATTTATTCTCCTCAGAAACATGAAGTGTTGAGTTACTTACACTCGGAGCTGTGTTTTGCCAGTAGTCAGCTCTCTGTAGGAGCTCATTATTTTGCTTGGAAAGATACAATTCAGGCACTGCAGTGCTGTTGTGCAACTAATGCTGCAGGTTTGTTCTTGTATCATCCCTTGGGGGTGACCAAATGCTCTAGATTTAAAGCATAAATTAGCTTCCCAAGTCACTGTTCTCAAGGAGCTACATGCCTTATTGATTTAAACCTTTTCCTTCTGCTGATTCCCTTATCTGAAACAACCTGAATTTCCCCTGAGGTTTTCCATGTCCACTTGAAAAAGTGTGTCTGTTTCTTCTGCTTCCTACAGATGTTATTGTTTTGAAACCAAATTACCATTCTAAGTGTAAGGGTAAAGCCTTTGCCTATAATGTGTGCCTATTTACAATGGCACAGACTCACTCTGAGCTGAGGGTGTACTCATCTGTGACTTGTTGCTTCTCTGTTATCATATGCAGACCTTGTCCTTAATAAAGTCTCTCTTTCAGTTGCTTCTAGCCCCTACACCTTATATCATTGGTGTTCCAGCAAGTTTCTTCCTTTACAAACTGGATTTTAAAATGCCTGATGATGTATGGCTTATTGATCTGGATACCAACAGGGTAAGTGGTGCCCATAAAGATTTGTGGCTTTGCTTTCCAGGGAACTGTTTACTTTCATCAGTGTGCCTATTGAGAATTTAAGAATGCCTGGCCACAACCTGCCTGTGCCGTTCCTGTCTTAACCCTCAGAATTATGTTCCATGCTGTGTCTCAAGGTCCTCATTTCTTCTGCTTCTAGGCATTCTTTCTTAGTTAATTCATCTGGCTATATCATTAGAAAATAAATCCCCAAACAAATTAGAAAGCTGTTGTCTTGAGTAATTGTGACCCTGTCTCTTATAGCCTTACCTAAGAAACCCAATCTGATAAAAGCCTTCCAGCAGCATTGGTTATCATGATTCAAATAGAACTATGTATCCCGCTTTCTACTGGGGCACAAGCAAGGCCCACGTTCAAGGGAAATGCGTATAACATCTTCTACTTGATGGAAAATCCAAAGGATGAGTGTGGGTTCAAACTTCTCTTTTTTGTGGTAAATGATAAAGTAATTCCTCCATTTTTTGGTCATGTTTTAAGCAGTAACAACCAAAAAAGCAGTGAAAATCAAAGTATTGATGCAGGTGCATATGTGTTGTGTGGCTTTTATTATTATTAATTATTTTACTTTATGGCTTTTATTCCTCAGTATCTGGAATGGTGGAGATTCAGGAGATTCTGGTTTGGAAATGAAATGACTACAGCTGAGGAATTCTGAGTCTGTTGCTGTGCTTAATTCCAGGTGATCGTTCCCACAAATGCAGAATCTTTGCCAGCACTGCCAGAACCAGAAGCATCAGAGCTGAAAAAGCACCTGAAACAGGTAAAACACTTTGGAGAGAGGACTCAGATTCAGTAGGACTTAGCTGATGTAGTCTTGCACAGCTTTACAGCTCTACAGGGCAAGGAATTTTCTGTCAACCTGTTTAAAATGCCTCTTTTTGTATAGTTGCCAGTTAGAGCATCCCCAAGTTAGAATACAGCAGCATTTTGAGCTTGAAAAGCAGTACCAGTTGGTACAGATGTTGTGGTAGGTATCCAGTTGCTGCTTTTCTATGTTAATGGAGATTGTTAATTTAGAAAAGTGAGTGCTCACTGAGGCTTTTAACTGCAGTTAATTTCTTAGCCAGGTAAGGGATAGTTTTAAATTCTCCTGGACACAACAGATTATCTTCTGGTTTTTACTGTTATTTGGGGCTAACTTTTTTCCAGTTGGTGCAGAGAGTTCCAGATTCCTCCTTTACGTTTGCCATGTGGGCTTTAAAGTCTGGCTTGATCCATCAAGCTATGATCATCTTTGTTTCCCCTCCATTCACAGATTTGTGTGTGAGGTCTCAGTCTCTCAGATCCTGCTAAGCCATTAATCAGCTTGGGTCATCCTGGCTGATTGTGTCAAGCAGGTTTTATCTCTTTATTTCTGTTTCCCTTATGCACGCTGCATGCAGTATCTAAAGGTAAAGTGTGTTACTGTTGTGATGACTTCTGCTCTTTCTCTCTCCTTGTAGATCAGGAGAGGAAAGTGTGTAACCTCTGTGATAACACCAGTACGTGCTGTCAGCGCAGATGGAAGCCATGTGTTGCTTGGAGTTTTGTTAGATCCACCTTCCCATGACTTCTGCCTCACCCCCTTGCAGCTTCAGGCACTGTTCAGTAAAGCTGTCTCACTAGGGCAGAGCTGGATATCAGAACAAATTGCAAATTCATCAAAGACATTTAAAATTCACCCAAATTCAGGTTATATCTCTATGTATTCCCATAGAGGTTATCATTAAGTATTGATCGCTGGCAAAGATTAAGTGCTACTGGTTGCTGTACAAAGTACAGAAGACTAAGCTGTGACACACATCACTAAGGTTAACACTTCGGGGTGCCTTTGGCTCTTAGTGTCAATGAATAAAATTCAGGATAGCTGCTTTTAAACTGCAGTAGAAAGTTTATAGCTGCATCAGTAAGGACAGCAGCCTTCATACTACCCAAGTGCCCAGATGTGAATGTTTGGGGGTGGGGCAGTTAGACTTTTCTCTCCAGATGTACCTATTTTGTGGTCCCTTTTATTTCCTCTCATTTGTGCTATTTGGTAGTAATAGAGTTTTTTTTCCTCCCATCTGTTTCTCTGTGGCCATGTGTTCGTCTTGGCTCTGATGGGCTGCTGCTGTTATCATATGATCTTCCATCTTGCCTCCAGTGTCTGGTTAGCATGACTGCAATCACTCAGAAACAGCTGCTCACTCCTGACAACAAGGTTCTTTATTTTATTCTTTTCCCCTTGATCTTCCATTTTATGCTTTTCCTTTTGAATTTAGTTTTGTTTTGTTTCATATGTTTATTTTTTAAATAAAAAGATGAAGAGTCAATGGACAAATGAGAGAAATTAGGAAGATTTAGGATAAGTCTGGGTGTCCAGGACTGATTTACCACTTGTGCTGCTCCGGTGAATATCCTTCAAGTTGTTATGAGGGTTGAAGAGGATGGTAGCTTTATGGAGAGATGAAGAACTCATTCAGGTGGGAAGTGAAGGTTTGCAGGGATACAGGCAGATACCTGTGTAAAGATGTCTCTGCATTGTCCTGGGATGTCAGACTTACTGGTTGAATGGTCAAGTTTCAAGGACTCTGGGCCCCAAGATGTATTCAAATTGCATATGGGAATAACTCTACAATATGGTACGCAGTGCCATCCTACTGGTAGTCTAATTTGAACTGTCTGTTTCCACATTGTGAGTGATGTAGCAAAGTGAATTTCTGTTCTACTTACTGGCTCGCTCCAGCACTGTTTCAGCATTGACGAGATTGTTTTGACAGTCCACACAAAGGAGGGCCTGAAGATGTTTGTTGACTTGTCATAGGAGGTGGTTTAAGAAAAGCTAATGGAGCATGCACAGTTGTTGCAGTTGCCTGTAGGACAGGGTAGCTCTGATCTCTCTCTTGTTCCTTGAATAACTTTTCTTGTTGAATATGTGCATAATGTTGTCCTTTGTTAGGCACTGGCCAGCATGAGTCTGAATACTCAGCCCATTCTTAATCTAGAGAAGTTCCAAGAGGGACAGGAGGTGCCATTGCTGCTGGGAAGACCACAAAATGATTTGCAGTCTACTCCTTCCACAGAATTCAACCCTCTGATCTATGGAAATGATGTGGACTCTGTGGATGTGGCTACCAGGTGAGCCTGAACAGAAGGGTAGTGTTGAGTGTTCATAAAGTTCGCACTTGAAGGCAGCACAGACATTTCTATGGGTCGTGTGGTGGAAGCAGTATCTTCCAGGTTCTACTTCACATCACGGGAAAAGAGCAGTGTTTACCTCAGATCTATTAACTGCATGAGCATAACTTTATCTTCAGAAGGGGTGTTTTGTTTCTCACATGTGCCTATAGATCATCCACTTTGCCTGGTTTTGTTAGTCTGCTATTCAATCCTCAGCTTAAATCGGAAGCCTTGAACTACAAAAAAAGCTCAGGACTTAGCTGGCACTTCAGCTAGTGGATAGGAGAATGATACCCCTCATTGGGGTATTGGGTCTTACTGTTGAAGTGGTGAATTAAACCAAACTGATTTCTTGGTGGCTTTTTCTTCCTTCCTTTTTTTTATTTCAAGACAACCATTTTCTAAGAAGACCGTCTTCTTTCCTGTTGTGTTCTGTGTTTTTATCTGATACACTGTTCTCTGTTTTCTTTTTAGGGTTGCCATGGTGAGATTCTTCAACTCACCAAATGTTTTGCAGGGTTTCCAGATGCATACTCGTACACTTCGGCTCTTCCCACGACCAGTGGTGGCCTTCCAAGCAAATTCTTTCCTTGCCTCTAGGCCAAAGCAAACACCTTTTGCAGATAAGCTTTCCAGGACGCAGGCAGTAGAATACTTTGGAGAATGGTCACTCAACCCTACGAACTATGCTTTCCAGAGAATTCATAACAGTAAGTTTTGCCCTTGCCTTTCTTGCACTTAAATGTAATGCAGGAGCTTAAAAAGTAGATTAATCCTAGGGAAGAACTTAGTTTTAAACAGTGTTATTCCTGCTGTGGAGGGAAATCCAGTTCAAGGAGCATTTTTACATATGTCCTCATGTTTTTACCAAGTAGGCCCAGCTGTTAGCCACTCACTCCTCCCATTAATTTTACCTCGTCTTGTTTGGTTACAGAGAAGTCTTGTAAGCTTCTTAGAGTAGAGACTGTCCCTTCCTTTGTGCAGGACTTAGTAGGGGAGAGCCTCTGTGACTTTGGCACCAATAAATGCTTTCAGTTTGTTTCTTTGGCACCAATAAATGCGTTCTCTCCTTGTTTCTTGTGCAGACATGTTTGACCCAGCACTGATTGGTGACAAACCAAAGTGGTATGCTCACCAGCTGCAACCCATCCACTATCGTGTCTATGACAGTAATTCACAGCTGGCTGAAGCACTGAATGTCCCAGCAGAGAAAGAAACAGATTCGGATCCCACTGATGACAGGTTAGTGAGGAGCATGGTAGTTGCTTCATATTGCTGGGCCTCTCCTCCTGCTTCTTGATTGCAGCCTTTTCCTTAGCCAGAACACTGGCACTGAAGTAAATTGTCCCACTCCTCTGTCATGACAGCAACCTCTCAACCCCTTTGTTGGTATCTTCTCAAGCCTTCATATCATGTGATTATCCATTTGTTATTTTTCTCTTTTCTTTTGCTATCTATATGCCATTTGACATTTTGTATTTCCTCCCACCCTAATGCTTTTTTTCTTCCATGTTCTTCTATCTCTGGTTATTTCTGTGGCAGTACTACAAGTACTCCCACCCATCTTAGCACTGTTTCAGATCTCTACTCAGTGCACATAGTTATGCAAAGCTTGTTAGTACTACTAGCTGCTCATTTGCTCGGTAAAATAAGAGTAAGCTTTTTTGTTATAGTAGTTTTGACCATATTTCCCAGAGTTTTGCATCTAGTTTTATTATTCTTAATTCGCTGCTAGCCTGTGAGCTCTTTCAGGCTTGGACTTGCACATCTTTTGCATTCTACACAGCACCAGTGGTACTGACAGAGTGGGATTTTTCATTAGTATAAAAAGGGATGCTTTGCCATTTGCAGTTCCCTTGAAGTAGACACACACACAAAGAATTAATACCCTACTCCCTGCTCACTTTTACTTGATCTCATTGGCTTTGCTGAGAGCCTTTAAATGTCTTCCCATAATGTCTCTTCATGTACCTCAAAGCTACTTCATTTGCTCTGACCTTTCCTGAACCTGGCTTCTGACTCTAGCCAGAGATTTGTTTTGTAGAGAGTGTAATACCATGAGATTTTTTAGAGGCCCATGCAAGTACTGCTGATTCACAGCTTTGAAGCATCAGGCCTGGCTGTTGCTGTTATGCTGCCACTCATCTCTCTCTCTTACCTGTTGTGGCAGTGGCAGTGACAGTGTCGACTATGACGACTCAAGTTCCTCCTACTCCTCCCTTGGTGACTTTGTCAGTGAGATGATGAAATGTGACATTAATGGTGATACCCCAAGTGAGTAACTTTGAACTTCACTTTTGCAAGGTCCAAGTAAGTCTCCTTGTCCCTGTTCATGTGCAGTCTGGAAAAAATACCTCCCCTAATTCCCAGAATCAGATCAAAGTACTGTTCCATTGTAGTCTTGCTCTGAGGTGAAAGTGTCTTCTGTACTCTTTCAATAATCAGGGGTAGGCTGAAAAAAAGACATTTCTCCTGCTCATGAACATGAAGTGTCCTCCTCCAAAGGACAGTGGGAGGAGGAAGGACAGAAATAGGTGCTGCTGAATAAAATTGGCTCACTAGATCTGGAAATAACCTGCTGCTGCCAGTAAATAATGTGGAATATGGGTAGCAGAGTACGAGCTTTCTTCTGCCCCCACATGTTGGTTCTTGTTGCTGGCTTTAATGAGTCACTGTGTCCTGGTGGGGACAGGAAATTGCATTCTCTCTGGCTTATATGGAGGCTGCAGCAATAGTTTCTCTTGTGGGAGTGGGAAACTCTCCCTTAAGTAAATTAAGTCTAGGAGTGCCAGTGCATTTCCTATATCCTAAGGACAAGAGCTAATAATTATAATTTGCAACAGAAGATACTCTGCATGGACATAAGGACAGGGTCTTTGTGGTTAGTGTAGTTAAACAGGTTCTCAGGATCACAGAAGAATGGCAAGCCTTGGAGACTTTCAAAACTCAGTAGGATAAGGCCCTTGATGCTGAAGTTACTCCTGCTTTTAGCTGAGAGTTGGAACAGGTGACCTCTAAAAAGACTTTACAACCTAAGTTTTAATGCAAGTCTATTCTACTGGGCAGTTGTCATCTGCTGAGGAACTTTAGATAGGCAAAAGGCTGAGGAAGGCTATGTACTTTAATGCAAAATGCTGTGTTTGCAGATGTTGACCCCCTGACTCACGCAGCCCTTGGTGATGCCAGTGAAGTGGAATTTGATGATTTTCAAGAATATTCAGGAGATCCGGATGAACAGGCCATGGACAGTGAGAACTCCCAAGAGAACAACCAGCCTCGTTCAAGTTCCAGTACTACAGCCAGTAGCAGCCCCAGCACTGTCATCCATGGAGTGAATCATGTGTGTACTGAGATGAGTTCAGCCCCAAGATCAGCATATTATGATATAAACAATAGGAGGATGCACATGGTTATTTCTGAGAAGGGTAAAACCTAGACTGTGAAACCATGCACGGATTAAATTGCATGCTCTTTCTGGATTTTCTGAGCAAGATGGAGTGCTGGGATAGAGCATTCCTGTACATAAAAATTCCCATGCATTAAAAAATGCAGCATTAACAGACCAGTGGTCCTGGTTGTGACTGCAGGAATTGCTTGTGCAGTCTGGAAAGACCTGATGTATTAGCAGAACAGGGAGTGGGGTAGGGAAAGACATAAATCTGTGGTCATTTAGGAAGAATGGGAGTTGTTTGCATAACCAGGAAGCAAGGTAATGGAGGGCTGTTATTCTGAGCTAAGACTTAGCAGTAAGATCTGTTTACAGGGAAGTAAGCCAGTAGAATAATGCACAAATAATGAGGTGTATATGAAATCCTAGATTAAAGCTAGAGAAAGTGGGGATGGGGTGGGGGCCCAGTAACAAAAAGAAGAGACCCTGCAGACTTCCCAGTTTGAAATAATTGTTCTTGTCCTGCCCTTCAGTTGTATGGAACGCAAGTTAGCGAGCACATCAATGACTTGACTGGTCCACAGGAGTCGGCAGACGCAGCAGAAATGGAAGAGAAGTTGGTTGCTGGAT
Organism: Forpus xanthops; assembly: GCA_032466535.1. Classification (NCBI taxonomy): domain Eukaryota; kingdom Metazoa; phylum Chordata; class Aves; order Psittaciformes; family Psittacidae; genus Forpus; species Forpus xanthops. Next base: position 40,068 of record JASSUY010040328.1, on the reverse strand, counting down.
TTACAAACCATCTCCCTTCTTTGTCACTGCAACCAAGCTTTCCCAAGATAAGCCTGGATCGGCGGGACAGTGACAGTGCAGCTGGCATCATGAGCTCCTCCGAAGGGGTGGTGAGGAAGCGAGAGTATGACAATCCATACTTTGAACCACAGTATGGTTTTCCTACGGAGGATGAAGATGATGAGCAGGAAGAGAGCTACACCCCAAGATTTAACCAGAATCTCAATGGAAACAGGTGAGTCCTTCTTGTCTTCTGCCCTTCTGTTCAGCACTGTTGATGTTTCCATCTGCTTCATGCAGTTTAGTGTTCATTCATTCAAATGCCTTTTGCATCTGAAATGTGTTGTTGGTCGCTTCCATTTAATATTGAAACCTCAAAGAAGTGGTAAATACTCCATCCCTGGCAGTGTTCAAGACCAGGCTCATCATAGCCTTGGGTGACATGGTCTAGTGTGAAGCATCCCTGCCCATGGCAGGGGGTTGGAACTGGATGATCTTAAGGTCCTTTCTAACCCTAACTATTCTATGATTCTCTCATCCCATCTGGTTTGAGTAAAGGCACATGCTCATTTCCCTCAGTTCCTTGCTTTTATGTAAGTAGTAGGGGCTAACAGCATGCTGAAAACTGATGTGGAATAAGACCAACATCCATCTCCCACAGTCATACAATGTGTTGATTTAGGGTGGGAGGGGAAAAAGCTGGTAATGGTTGTGCTTCATTTCTTTTCAGGTCTCAGAAGTTACTCCGTCCAAACAGTTTAAAACTGGCCAATGATTCTGATGCAGATTCAGATTCCAGGGCCAGCTCCCCAAACTCAACTGTCTCTAACAACAGCAGTGAAGGTTTTGGGGGCATCATGTCTTTTGCAAGTATGTACTCATGCATTCATTAAGCTGTTTTATTTATTACATTAGAGTTTACAGAGACATAGGATAGAGGGATGGCTACTCAAAAGAAAGATTTAATTGTTGTCATGGTTTAAGCACAGCTGGCAACTCAGAACCATGCAGCTGCTCGCTCGCTCCTCTCCTTTCCCCCCCCACCCCGCTCCCAGGTGGATGGGGAGGAGAATCAAAAGAATGTAACTCTCACAGGTTGAGATCAGACCAGTCCAGTAACTAAGGTATAACACAAACCCCTGCTGCTCCACCAACAATAGTAATGATAAGGGAAATAACAAGGGAAGAGAATATAAAACTAAAAGGTGGAAAGGAAAAGAAAACAATAAATACAAGTGATGCACATTGCAATTGCTCTCCACCTGCTGACCAATACCCAGCCTCATCTGAGCAGCGATCTGGGCCTTCTGGGTAACTGTGCCCCCGTTTATCTGCAGGGCAAGATGTGCTATGGTATGGAATACCCCTTTAGCTAGGTTTGGGAGAGGTGTCCTGCTCTGCTTCCTCCTGGCTTCCTGCACCCCTCCTCACTGGCAGAGCATGAGACTGAAAAGTCTTTGATTGGCATGAGCATTACTTAGTAACAGCTGAAAACATCAGTGCTGCTCTCAGACTAAAGTCAAAAACACAGCACTGCACCAGCTACTAAGAAGGAGGAAAATAACTGCTACAGCTGAACCAGGACAGCTGTCAAACTTATACTAGGTCTGTCATATTGGGAACCACAGGACTTGCTTAACTTACACTGCTGACAACTATTGTTTTATATATCCTACCAAAAAGAAGGTTATGTGGCCCTTCTGTTATAAGGCATTTCAGGCCACAGATCAGAAATTCTTCCAGTTTTATTTAAACCAATGTGTGTGCAATTTTATGAAGTTGGTGCAAAAATAGTATGCTTTCCATGCTCCCCTGGTGTGTGTGTAGGTGCCAAATTCAATTTCTTGACTGTGCTCCTCTACTTTCAATTATATTTTAATAATAAAATCCACAGGAGTGGAAAACTAATCGAGAGGTTTTTAATGAGTGAAAGAAGATATGGCCAGCTGAGTCTTGCAGTATAGTGGGGAGCAGTGCACGAAGTTTGCAGCAGTGGGGAAAATATATTGGATGTTTCTTGTAGAGTGATTGTTATTAAAATAAGGCTGAAAAAAAAAAACAAAGCAAATTTAAATAGTATGCTGACATTTTAAATGAACATCTTGAAGCGTTATTCAGCTCGTTGATCTACATGAGATGCTTTCAGGCTGTCTGCAACCAGCTGATAATGCATTATTGTATTCTTAACATCTGTCTATACTAGGAAGAACATTTTTTTCCTCCTAATAAATGGAAAGCTGCTATTTTAAAGCATGCTTTTATGGCAGATTTGGTGTTTCACAGCACACAGTGCACAATCCTTACTTCAGAATTGGATGTTTTGGAGATCTTCCATCATGCTTTTTTCTCATATGGCCCCTGCTATACATTTGATCCAAAAAGGAAGATCAAACTAGAAGGCACAGGTGATGTGAGGTTACCTGTTTAAGTGCAGAAAGACGGTGGATATTGCTGTTACATTTAAGACTCAAAGATAAACCAGCAATGATTATAACATGAAAGCTAAGAATTTAGAATTACCTAATTTCAGATGTGGTTGTGACGTAAATGTGATGATGTTAAGCTTGTGAGACTCTGGGGGAATAAAGAACTTAATCTTTAAGGATTTGGAATAAGAAGGTGAATTGCAGGAAGTTTAGGAAGCTGGGGAGTGTGCAGTGAGCATTAGGCATTTAACTGTTTTCTTCCTTTCTCACAGGCAGCCTGTACAGAAATCACAGCACAAGTTTCAGTTTGTCCAACTTAGCCCTACCAACCAAAGTCGGAAGAGACAAGAATACTCCCTTCCCCAGCCTGAAAGGTAACCATGCTTCCCTTTGTCTCCTACAGACTTTACAGTTTTTATGACTTTCAGTATGTGGTCTTACCCCAACAGCAATCCCAGGGGTGACATATGTGGTAGTTTGGGTAGTACCTGTCTTAAGTCTCAAGACAGTAAATGGTCTTGATAGTTCTCATTCAGACTTCTTCCCAACAATTGGGCTGAGAGGCTGGGTGGCACAGGTCTAGCCTGTGTTAACAGATGCACTATGAATATTGGTTTATGCTTTGGTTTAATTTTAAGTACTCAGTGTAAAAAAGAGGAACCAAGGTGTAAGTGCTACTTTTGCACTACCACTATCTTAATGATTAGCCTTAGGTAACTTGTTAGAACATTGCTGCTGCATTTGTAAGTGGGGATAGTGCCAAGCTCCCATGAAGTCTGCAGTTTATGTGGGTTTCAAAAGTGTTTATAGCCTTTTCAGTTCACTAAGCAGAAAATCAGATTATAACCATACTTCAGTGTTACAGGGAAGATCAATTCCTAACTTATTTGCCTAGTCTTTTCATTGGAACATCTCCTGTTTGTCTCCAGTATCATTAGATAACATGTCTAAATGGGCACTAGAGAAATGACTCTCTTACCATGTGGAGTAGGACAGCCTGGTCATCCTTGTATCACATGTAATAACAGAAGGGTGACTGAGCACATGCAACTATATTAGTGTTCAGACCTTTACAGCCGCTAAAATGGGGAATGGTTTTACTTTACCTTTTGAGTCACTCTGATCAGAACTTAACTGCTTTTGCTTTAATATGTTGATTTTATTTTTCATTTATTTTTTTTCCCCCCTCATCATTTTAATCGATAAAGATTACTTTAATCTGGAAGTGGGAAGGGATGTGAATGAAGGTTGGTATGATGTTTTGCTGACCTTTGACCTTGTAGAAACAAAGGCCCAAAGCTGGGGTTTGTGTTTCTGCTTTGGACTTTGTTTTTAAGATGAGTAACCATTCCCTGTGTGTAAAATGAGAAGTAGCAGGACTGGTAGGGTGAAAACACTCGCAGAGCCTCTGCACAGCTGTTTTGCACAACCTTTTACCAGTTGGTTATGTTTTCATGTCCAGTTGTACTGGCTACGAAACATACCTCATATCAGGGTTATTTCCATAGGTAAAGTTAATGACTAATTCCATGCATTGAAAGAAAACAGTGATGGGGTTTGCCATTCCACGTTCATGCTTTGTGCCTCGTCTTCTGCACTTGTGTGTTCTTTTCCTGACTGTTGTAACCCTGCAGGTTACTGTGCAGATATGAGGATGGGACTTCTGTAGAGTAGCTTGATCTATTTTATGCATGTGCCAGTGTGTGTGTGTGTGTGTGTGTGTGTTTGTGTTCATTTACGTGTGCATGCTGGCTCACTGGGACTCCCACTGAGCACTTCAGTGGTTTTTAAATGTTTTTGTCTCTGTTGTACAGGTATAAAACTGCTGCATTAACTTGTTCTTACCAAACGCGTGTGGTGCCTTGTGTCTCTAACCGTAATGGGAAATGATGCTGGGACTCCATCTCATTGCTGCTGTTTGATCACTTTCCATCTTCCTTTTTAATTTTGATTTCATGCACCTCCATTGATATTTTTTCCTCAGTGATGCAAATGTTTTTGATAGTGCCCTTGAAATACAACATGTGCAGTAATGTCCTTGAAGATGCAGTACATTGGTTCCACGATGCCAAATTTCAAGTCAAGCTCTATCTCTAACATTAATAGGCTGGCCCTTGTTGTCTTGGGCTTTCAGGCATCCTTCCTGCTCTGACATCATTTGGGTTTTGTTTCGAGGGAGGGCTGGGAAGAAGCTAGTAGTTGGATTCTTTTGGTGCTGATGGTGGGGAGTGTAGATATTGTAGTGCACTACTAATTGTATATTTTGTGTCCCAGTATTTGGGTTAAATACTATAATGGAGATTATTACTGAAGCTGGCCCAGTAAGCAATGAAGGTGGGTTCCCTACAGCATGAGCTGTGCATGATATAACGATTTCCAGCATTCCCTATGCCTGACTTTGGGCTACCTTTCTCACTGGGTAACCAGTACCACATGATCTATACTAGTCACCCCCAATGCATTACGCTTTTACATATAGTGACTAATTTGAAGATGGTTCTTGTTGTGGAACTGCATGCAGAGCAGCCAAACTTTTCCTGCCTTTCACCTCCTGCTCCTATTGCCATCTTCTCTTTTTCTCTCTGCATTACTCCCATTACTGTTTTCTGCCGATGTGTGATGCTAGAATATGATCTATGCTGCTGCTTTTTTGGAGTTTCCATTTTGTTTGAAGTCTGTTACCTGTAATCCAAATAGGTGTGTTAGCCAACATTAGCGTTGCTTGTTACTGTCCTGGGATCAGATTGTTTTCCTCCCACCCCTTCCTCTCATCCTGTTTCCTCTCCCGTTTAGGAAACAGACGTGCTCTCGTGGATCAAAAGTCTTCAGTCATTAAGCACAGCCCAACAGTGAAGAGAGAATCTCCATCACCTCAGGGACGAACTAGTAATTCCAGGTAATGCTTTTCATTACTTTTTGAGTATAAAGGTTATTAGAGTCATGTCATACTTGGCTAATGTTTCTTCAGAAGTTTAGCTGTTGAAAACTAGGTAGTACTTTTATGTGGCCTTTAGCTTGCATGTGTTATTGTCCAAGATGAGTTAGCATGGATGGTCTTACAGTTAATAGTGCATGCACGTAATTTTCTCTGCTATGAAATGTATCCTCTTTCTGTCTGAGATCCAAAAAATTCCCCATTTTAACTCAGTATTTATTCTTTATAATTGATTCTGCTCTGAGAACAAGGCAGTCTAGCCAATGGTGGTGCAAGTAAAAATTACCTCAACTGTGCCTGTGCTTTCTCCCCCTTTGGAGGAGAGCTTGGGCTGTGTGCAGTTATGTTAGCAGCCGGCATAGCTAGATTTGAGCTGCTTTTCTTGTAAACTTAGCATTGGTAGGAAGTGCATCTGTGTGTGTGTCATGGCCACATCTCTCTTCCCATGCAAGCCAAGGTAAGCAGAGGACTGACTTTTGCCTGCTTTTTCTTAAATCCGCCAGTGAGAACCAGCAGTTCCTGAAGGAGGTAGTACACAATGTTCTTGATGGGCAGGGTGTTGGCTGGCTGAACATGAAGAGAGTCCGACGTCTGCTGGAGAGTGAGCAGCTTCGTGTCTTTGTACTGAGCAAGCTGAATCGCACAATCCAGTCAGAAGAAGACGCTCGACAGGATGTCATACAGGATGTGGTCAGTGGTGAATTTAGCAGGGTCCTCATACCTAGTGCCTGCTGAGGCTTGGTTTGTAGAAAGCCTTTGTTATACTGCTTCCTAAATGCGGATGTTTCAGCAGTTTTGGCATTTATGTTCTTGAGTTACGTCCTCAGTGGTGAAGTAGTGACACCGATGGGTTTTCATTGCAGGAGATCAGCCGTAAGGTTTACAAGGGCATGCTGGACTTGCTCAAGTGCACTGTGCTGAGCCTGGAGCAGTCGTATGCAAATGCTGGCCTGGGAGGCATGGCCAGTGTTTTTGGCCTGCTAGAGATAGCACATACCCACTATTACAACAAAGGTAAGAGGTGTTTATGAGAATACAGTGTTTATAAATCAAACAAAATCCTATTGTAAAGGAAGCTGTTTTGTGGCGTCTGATGTTTCAAAGGGTTTAGAATAGGTGAAAACTGTACCATTGTTACTGAAACCTTACAAATCTTGGAAGCATTTTTTTGCAGATATGTAACCAGACCAAAATAAAGTAACAGCCGTACTGATATTTGATTGAAGTTATGCAGCAAGGTACAAATCCCAGGTCTTTTACTGATGAAGTAGAAATTCTGAGAGTGGAGACCTTCAGCTAACACTGTCCCAACCACAGTTTTGGGAAGTTACTGCAGGCAACCTGAATAGGGAGGGAGATATTTCTGATTTGAAACTGTATGAGACTTCTGTCTCACCAACCACCTCATGCTAAACAAGAATTCTTATATCACTAAGTACTTTTGGAAGGGAAAGTCTGAAAATACCTCTTTATTTCTCAGCTTTTTCTTAAATATGATTCTTAAAGCAAAGTAAGAAAATGTATGTGTAAGAAAACAGAGAAAAGGATGACAAGAAGCTGCTCTCTCCTTAACATCTGACTCAGCTTTAATCTCAAATGGGGAAAAGCTATTTATCTCATCATAGCAGAGAAGTATCATCTACTAAACACTTTAGGTGGTGTTCTGGGTGGCTTGGATCAGGAAAGTATTGGAGAATGATGGAGGAGCTCTAGTTAATAGTGTTTTGGTCTATTTCCTAACTGAGGTTTCATTTAGCATTATCCATCAAAAAGAATTGTATTTGTCATCTTTGCACTGCAAGAGGAGCTTGCTCACATTCCAGAAGTGATATTCTTGATGGTTTAGGCAGTTTAGTTTTGCACAGCTCGACAGAGGATATAGTACAGTTACTGTGTCAAAGAAGATTCTTAAGTTGCAAGTACACAGGAAAGAGATAGTTTCAGTATCCCCAAATCAGCACTCTGGCTTTCTCCTCTGTTGTTTTCACCAGTGTGTCAGACTGTCTGTAAGCCATGGTGACCTATGGGAACAAATGTGGGTCTGAGCTGTTTCAATGCCAGGCTGAATGATGTAGGTGAGACCATCTGTCTCATCTTCCTGCTCTCATTTCCTTTTACTGATGTTTTTTCTTTCTTTCTTTTTTTCCCCCCAACACTTTGGGTTTTTTTTCTTTCAAGAACCAGAAAAGAGGAAACGAAGCCCAACGGATGGATCTGTCACTCCAGTTGGCAAAGATCCTGCATCATCTCCGAGAGTGGAGCTGAAACCTGTGATGCAGCTGCCGGTACCTCAGCTGATGCCAAAGGCACCAAGCCCTCCAGGCAAAGGGCCAAGGGAGTTTGACACAAGGAGTCTAAAGGAAGAGAATTTTATTGCTTCCATTGGTGTGTATTGTGATGCATATGAAGTGCAGGAGGGACTTCTCTTTTGGCATTAGGTTCTATTTGCATTCTCTCCATTTTAACACACTACATTGCTGCTGTAACATGCTTCATTTACACCTTGGATCACAAGGAGCAACCATGTGTTTTCACTCTACTCTTAGATAAACTATCCAGTGCAGTTTTCTCTCAGAAGCTTTCTAATCTGAATTGTTTCTGAATTTCATTACATTATAGACAACTTTGTATTTTGCTCTGTGATTGACATTTTCAAGCAACAGCAAGTGGCAAAGGGTAAATGGGAACAGTGGTCTTTGGAAAGGGCAACTGTAGAAGGGACTGCATGAAACAGAAGTTCTCTAATTGCTAACTACATGTGGGTTATCTAGATTGCATCCTGCTAGAAGCGGGAGCTAGGATCTGCTGATTAGTAATATTAAAAACTGCCAAGAAGGTTTAGTTGCAGTGTTGCAGTTTCAGTGAGCAGAACTGATGGATCTTCCTTCTATGCAACAGCAAATAGAATGCGTGTCCTTCTAAACAGCATCTGCTAGGCTGGTCACTGGAAGTTTTCCTAGCCTAATTTCTTAGCTGGCATAACTTTTCCTTATGTCTGGGAAAAAGTTAGGGGTAGGATTTATGAGAGAAATTCTTTCTCAACTCCAAAAATAAGTCACGTTGAATTGTAGACATTGCTTCTTATAGCCTGTAAGAATAAACTTTGTACATTTTAAAGTAACCTTTAAATGGAATCATTGTATGAAGGATTAATCTTAAAGCAGTGTGCTACTGTCAAGCTGTACCTGCAGTATGTGGCATAAGACAAGGGAATATGTGGCAGGAATTCAGACATTCATCTTTATACCCATGTAACAGCTGCAGGCTGAGTGGTGCTGAGTCCTTCTGAGCTGATACTGAGCCCCTCTGACTTGATTTTCTTTCATATTTCAAGAGGTAATCTACGGAGGCAGTTGCTCAGGAGCCAGTCTTGCACTCTATTAGGAAATCAATCTGGGAGCTAAAAGAGGTTCAGATTTCCAGCACTTCAGTGTAGTGTTTTGTTTACTCTGGGTACTTTCTTTTCTGTAAGAAAGGGAAAATGAAGGTATGCTTCTGATGCAGCTGAGAACAGAACAGATGCTAGGCCAGGGTTCTGTTAAAGAATGAAGAGAGGTCTTTTGGTTGGATTGCTGAGATTGCTCCTTTCTGGCAGATAAAATTGAAGCCTCATAGAAATGGAAACCACAGAGATCAGACAGTCCCTGTTGTGAAGCGTCATAAGGAGTTTTTTTTAAAATAAGTCCTACTTATTATTACTTAGTAACATGGCAACATTAACTACTTGTTGCCGGAATATTATCCTTAAACAATTTGCATTCTTCAAGGGCAGGCAACAAGTAAGTTCTTACTGATGGTTCTGGTGCTCTAATGATTTCCACTTGTCTTCTCTAGAATTGAGTTATAAGAAAGGTATGGTTTTACCAAACTGATCAAAGTTTGGAAGGCTTCAGTGATTTTTTTTTTTTGCTGAAGCTTTTATCCTAACTGGTTTTGTCTGTCACCAAACCCCATCAACTAGTGTATAAGTCAGTCTTTAAGAAATGCCTGCAAAAAACCATGTGGTGTCCCATGTTCATCTGACCCTTGAGATCAAGAAGTAAGGGGAATTTCTCTCATGTTGTAGGAAGCTGCTTGGCTGTTATACTTCCTTTATGGTCTGTTGTGGAAGCTTCAGAATAAGACGGTACTTTGGGTATACAGGACAAGAGTTAGTCACGGGTAGGGTGAAATTCCTCCTGTAGTGAAAGGCAGACTCTCATTCAAACTAAATTCTTTAGGGGGGAAGCACTGGATGAACATTTACACGTTGCTGAAATAAAGTATTTGTAACTAATTCCATTTAAACATGAGACAGTGTTTTTATTGAAGATGATGCAGCACTGGAACAGGTGGCCTGGAAAGGTTTCAGATTCTCCACATGTGGAGATAGTGAACACCTGATTGGATGAGGTCCTGTGGCAGCCCGCTGTAGTTGACCCTGCTTTAAGCAGGGAGTTTTGACTAGATGATCTTCAGAGATCTCTTTGAACCTCAGCAGTTCCTTGATTGAAGTTGGGAAGGTGCTGGCAGCCTCAGGTTGCAGCTTTGTAAATAAAACTCTCAATGACTCTGTTGGTACGGACAGAATAAATTTGAGCTGCTATCCTTTTGACCTAGTTACGAGAGGAAATAGTAGAATGGAAATTAAGTTGTGAGCATGTAGAGTAAGATCATGTACAGCACTGTCTGCAGTAGTCATACACAGTGTGTTGGTGTTGCATCTCTGAGATCTTGAGAATGGTAGCTGAATGTGTGCAGTTTCCTTGTACTGCAAGTTTTCCAAGTTCAGGGTGGATATGTTCCTGCCTGTTCCTTTTTCTTGTTCACTTCTCAGAAGGTTTATGGTTTCTTCTGTACCACTGAAGTCTGTAGGATGCTCCCTTGTAACAAGGAAGGCTGTTGGTATTCAAAACTCTTGTTTCTGAGGTGAAGAGTGATGGATTTGTATCTGTTGACAATTGATTTTGGCTGTGCTTTAATACCTAATTGCTTAGCTAGGAAATTAATTGTGAAGATGATTCTTCTGATACTTTATCTCCTGAAAGATCACCACTTATTTGTTTACTTCTGGAGTTCTTGTCTTCCAGGATTTGTGGTCATGACTTGTAGTGTTGGCCTTTCTTCTTAGGATGCTGGTGGCCTTAAAGTTGACAGTTAATAGGGATTAGTTTGATTTATTACGTACTTGCAGAAACAGTCAGTACTTCCTGAAGCCTCTGGTACTACTCTTTAAAGAATTATTTAATGCTGGCAAATCTCTCCATTTTGACACTTCTTTTAAAGCAGAAAAGATTGTGCTACCTACTTTATCTGCGCCAGATCCGCCTTGGACCTGCTGTCCTGTTTAGTTCAGGCCCATGTAACAGTATTTTAAGCCCCTTGAGTTTATTTGAGGTTTTCCTTCTCTTACTTGACTAGGTAGGCTGTTTTTAATGTGCTAGGATATACTCTGAATTATCAGGCAAGTCAGCTAAAAGTAATTTAATGGCAGTTACTGTGGCTTTTTATAGTAAAGCCTGATAGACTGCGCACTTCAGAGACCAGGAGTTTTCAAAGCCTTTTCGTAAACCAAATTCAGTATATCTTAAAGAGATTGTTATCTGCGGCACTGTGTGCTCAGCTAGATAAGCCTATAGGATGCTGTTTGGATCCAAAAGCAATTTTATCCTGTCCATCTGTGTACTTATGAAAGTTGAAGGAACATCCATCACTCATGAAGCAGATAAAAAAATCAGTTGGCTGGCAGCTGTTTTTGTAGCTGTCTCCTTTGCTACCTTTGCCTTGCTCCTGATACATCTAAAGCTATGGAGCTTTCCTCTGCAATATTAACTCATTCCTTTTGTTTTATGTTTTTATTACCTCAGTAGTATTTTGCTAAATAGAACTTTTTTAGAGCCTGTCTTGCCCTAATTTCTGCCACTTGCAGGGTGGGATGGGTTTCTGACATGCTTTAAGTGACCTTTTATTTGCTCAGCCACTTTCCTTGAATAGTAGTAGAACAATATACTTCCTTTTCCTTCCCTTTGCCACTTTTAGATTCTAAGAGTATTTCCCTCTGCACCATTAAAAATGTTACTGGGAGAGGACAGTCCACAGCACTCAGACAGTTCAGCATGTCAGTTCTTAGCGTTGCCTTTGGCCAACAGGCCAGCACCTGGAAAGATCTGATGTTTTTGAACAGAAAAGATGAGTAAAGTTCAGAGGGTTGAGGAACATGATAGGAAAATGGAAGGACTTCATTATGATTTGTCTGAGGGCTAAGCTTCAAATGAAAATGGTTCATGTGGACTTTGGGCATTTTCTGTTTTCTCTGCATTGTATCCTCTTATGGAGTTGCTTGACTCAGTTGCGGTGCTGTGACCTAACTTGAATTTTAGAATTTGGCATTAAGCATGACTGATACTTTGCTCATTTTCTTCTTCTTCTTCTTCCCTGTTTTCCATTCTTTATACCCTGATAGGAGCAAGTGGATGCAGAGAAGTTCAGCTTTTCCAATGTAGGACTAGTTGATAGGCAGAACCAAGCAGTTATTGTGAATGCTGTCAGGACAAAGTAACTTCTTGTGCTTGTAAACGTCGTGGTATTTTTTAAGCTATATAACTTTGGTTAAATATTGTGTTAATTTACACTTTAATTTCCTTGGAATTGCTGCTGCTGGTTTTGTGCCTTTTCCTTTCAATGATACAAACTTGAGGATATGAAAATGTTTGTTAATCAGAGCTTCTGTGATGCCTGCATTTGGGAGGAATAACTGACAATCTCAAAGGCCTTTCTCAGGAAAAGTGGTTAATTGCATTTTATGTGTTCATAATAGCTGGTTTTCCATAGTTGGTATGAAGTTATCTCTCACATTTGAACTCCATAAATGAGAGATGATGCTCGATCAGTGCGCGATACCTAGCATTGATTTCCTGTTAAATGGTGTTAATTAACCCTTCACTCAGCAGTTGTTGGGAATTTCCTTCTTTTTTTTTCCTTTGAGATGAAGGGGTGGGCTTTTTGTTTCCATTTTTTGTCCCCATTTTCACCTGTCTGACCAGCTGCTGACTCTTTCTCTTTCTCTCCTGCTTTCAATGCATCTTGAGTAGAATTGTGGAACAAGCACCAGGAAGTGAAAAAGCAAAAAGCTTTGGAAAAAACGAGTAAGGAATTTAAAAACCATAGAAACTGACTCCTCCAGCCTCCCCATAACTGCCAACTCCCCAGGTGCAGGGTGAGCTTGCATCTCTGGCACACAGTTTTTATACCCACCACAACAAAGGGCTACCAAGAAAGCCTGCATTATAGAGGAGACCGAAGGGATCTGTTTGCCCTGGGGAAATTGTGTTCAAATGTATCTTCTTCTTTTTGTTTTCCTTTTTTCCTTTTTCTTTTCTTTTTTTCCTCCCCTGAATATCGCCTTCTTCAAAGAAGGGGAAGCAGATATTCTGCATCCTCGTCATAGCAGATACATATGAAGGATTTTAAAATACTCCTTCTCCTATCTTAAAAGCTGAAGAACCTTTTTGCTTAACAAGTCTTTGACATGAATAGATTGATTTAATGTTACTGGAATGAAGAATTCTCTGTTCTTTCAAGCCATGGGATAACAAATTTTGTTTCCTGGCTTCAATCATGAGCAGTTTGGGACCATAGTCAGTCTGCAAAAAGAAATACTTTTGAGGGGGAGAGAGAAGGTGTATGTGAAGAATTGTGTTTAGTATAATAGACTCATAAGGAGTCAACCTGATTTTGGTTTTTACATGCCATATTAAAGGAGGAGTGAAATAGTGTGAGGCTGCTTGCAGAGTCAAAATAGTAGCCTAAATCTACACAAATATTAACATCTACTGAAATGTGTTGTTGAATAAATTCTTGACTTTATGTTACTTGCAGGTATAGTACAAGGTTTTGCTCTTTTGGTTATTGCTGTTGTAAATAAGCACATATGACAGAAAGACAGTAGCTAGTTTATGACAACCATGGTGTGGTAGGTGTTTCCTAATAGAAGTGTAGTTTCTACTTTGCAGAGCTGATGCCCCTTTTACGGACTGAAGGTTTGGGATGATTAATAGCTAAGATGAACAGGTGAAAACTCCCGGCATTCTGACTTAGCCTGGATATGCTACCTTAGTTTTATGCTCCTCAGTTACATACTTCAGTTAAGTACAAATGAGCATCTGGAGTTAGTTCAGAGAGAATGGAGAAAATGGGGTAGCTCTGCAGTACAGCTTACCACATGTCATTTGCTTTCTGCTAAGGTAGGAATGTGGCGGGGGGACACATAGCATGTGCATGCATCTACTCTCCCAAACTTGGCCTTTCAGGTAGGTGTCTACACTGGGAGGAAGAAATTGAGGTTTAGGTGGTTTATGTGTATTGGACATGCAACTCCATAAAGAAGGGAAAGGGAGGTTCGTAAGTGCCTATAAATCATGAGCGACAGCAATGTGATTGTGGTTATTGTGCTCCTTGAACTCAGTTACCCACTGTCAAATCCCTGAACTGCTTCAGTCAGTTGCACTTGCTTTAAAAGTCAATTTGCCAGAAATGTATCTGAATGATGTGCTTGGACAGGCAGCTCTTAAATTGCTAAAACCAGACAGCTGAGGTTTGGTATTTTTGAAGTAGCAATGAGATGTAAAGCTTCTGTCTGCATCATTATTCAGAACTAGAAACTGGCCTTTTGAGTGAGTGCAAGTAAACCTCTAGAGGTGAGCAATGTATATTATTGAAATATATTGGGATATTGTAATATATTGGAAAACTAGATTCCAAATTCTTAGAAAGGAGGCTTTCAGTTATTTTCCTTTTTTCTTTAAATTTGGTTTATACTTTGTTAGAATCTTTGATGATTTGATTTACAGTAACTAAGATATAGATTTAGAGGCTGAATACTATAACAAATGAAGAACACTTTCTGTAAAACACTTCAAATGGAGAATTGGTAGTTGAGTAGTAAGTTGGTATGGTCTGCACAGCCCGCTTATGGCTTTGCTATCCATGAGTTTACATACCATCTCAAATTCACTCCCACAAAACTTTGTATATTATCCTTCTCTCTCTCTCTCCTCCCTTCCCTTTTTCTTTCCTTTTCGCTGTCTTACCCTCTCTATTATTACATATGATACAAACATGTTCATAATTTCCAGGTTGTTGTGATCAGTGGCTTAGTTTGCTTAGAAATACTGGATATAGTCATGGGTATATAATACAAATATTGCAGCTGCTGATCATGTCTTCCTGTTACTGAATAGTTGGCAGATATGGATATGGCAGAAGTGTTGCATTCAGCCTCTTCCCCTCTCTGAGAGTAGTGACATTCTGTATGCAGTGTATAACACATTCTTTCTTTGCCTCGTTATTTAGCTCGTTCAGTGCTTATCCAAGTTTCTTTTCAGGCTCAACCTATCCATCATTCTCTTTTCCATCCCATCAGAGGACAATAGATGATGTGATTCTAGAACTGCATGGGAAATTGAACATAAAGTTCTCTGTCTTTTTTCCCTTTGTTTCCGATCGGCGGGTTATGAATGCATGACTTAAAGCTTGCTGATTCCCTCTCTCACTACTGACCTATGTGACTGTCAACTCTGGAGAGCCATTTGTTAATGTAATCGGGAAGTGTTGTGAAGTACAGCATCATCCAAGCTTTGCTTTGACATTCTTACTGGTGTAATGCAAATTGTGTCTTCTTAAGTCATTGCCTTGTGTTGCCTGATTGGAGATAGTTGCTGCAGGCAACCTAGCAAACTCAGTCCAAGACTTGAAGCAAATTGGGTGTTTTAATTTTAGGTATCCTTTATTTTACCAAGAATAAAGGAAATGGCTTCCTAGAGTTGAATGGCAATTGCTCTGCATGTTTTTTTTTTTTTTTGTAACTGGAGGCTACTTGACCTTTGTGTGTCCTGTTTTCTCTCTTGAATGACTAACAAGGTACTGTTTAGTGGTAGTCATTCCTGGACTATGCCTTTGGAGTATTTGAATTCAAACTAACTATTGAAGAATGGCAGATGTGTCCTGCTGCTCTGTTGTTCACAGTACCAAGGAATAAAAACAGTAATTAAATCCAAGGAATGAGAAACCAGATTGTTTTTTTTTTTTGGTACTGTTTCTGCTTTCAGTCTGTCATCTGCTATCTGCCATAATGCTCTTTCTTGGTACAGTAATGATTTACTTTTTCCTTTTTCAGGGCCAGAAGGTGTGAAACACTTTGATTTGGGAGAAACGGATGAGAAGAAATCCCAAATCAGTGCAGACAGTGGCCTCAGTTTGGCCTCGGGTTCTCAGGTCAGTGGTTCCTATGCTTGCTATTTTTATGTGGTAAGAGAAAGGATTTGACCTCTCAGGTTTGAGCCTTCTTGAAAGGCTCATTATGTAAAATTCCTTCCTCATTTCCTGGTTTGGGTATTAGATTGGATATTAGGAACCATTTCTTCACAGAGGGTGCTCAGCATTGGAACAGACTGCCAGGGGTGGTGGTGGAGTCACCGTCCTGGAAATGTTCAAAAACTGAAGATACAGATGAAGCTACATAAAAATGTGTAGATGAGGCCCTCAGTGACATGGTTTAGAGTGGACTTGGCAGTGCTGGAGTAATTGTTGGACTTGATGATCTTAAATATCTCTTCCAACCTGGCTGGTTCTATGATTCTGTGACCCCATGATCTTTTTTGACATGCAGGCAGTAGTTTCAGTTTGGCTGGCTAATTAAAGCAAGGGAGCATAAGGTGCGTGATTCCAGACCCAGAGGAATGGGATATTCTTTCCCTATGATAAAAACTAATATGACTTTTCTTCCTGTCCTGTGTATGATTTGCTTGCAGAAGAGTGATTTTGATGCTCTTCCTGGCGGAGGACCAGCAGTTATGGTCAGAAGTACAAGCCAGGATTCTGAAGTCAGCACAGTGGTAGGATGTGGCCAAAGTGAAATCTTAAGTCATTGCTTGCTAAAGTGGGGGAGGACACTTAATGACTATATTCTGTGTGGTATGGCTGCATACTGTCACTCATGCATAACGTATGTCTGTGAGTTCTTTCTCCAGATCTCTGGGCGTGTGGCAAGCATGGGTGTCAGAACATAGTGCTTTGTTTACAGATTGCATCCTTCATATTTGGTGCTTGTTGCTGTTACATGTTCCTATGCATTAATGTATTTATGGAACTGGTGGATTGCAGTAATTCTGTAAAGATGCCTTAGTTGTGTATAAACCATCTATAAAGAATAATGTTTAAAAATGTAACCTGAGAGCAAAAAAAGAACAAACTTTCTGATGAATTACCTGAAAGTACTTGAATCGTATCAAATGATGTCTGCTTGCTTTCTGATCAAGTATAGGCCTTAGAGGGAAAGGTAGCAGCAGTGCATTCAGTAAAAAGAGAATGTGCCTTCTCCCTACCACATGTTTTCTGACACAGATTGTTCCAGGGACAGAACCCAAGGAACTTCCCTTTTTGTTGTTTTCCATCTCTCAAACCTGCTACGTACCTGTGAATATCTGGCTTTCCGGGATCTTTTCTCAGCCTGTCAACAGGAATAATACTTTGTCTTTCTCCAGTGAACACCATGTTCTATTGGATACTGCACCAGATAGAAGAGGGGTCTAAGAAGAGCAGGTTAATACTCAAGTGTGCCCTCCTCTGAGCTCAGAAAGTTCCAACATAAAAATTAAAGCACAGGAAAATCCATCTGAACACAAGAAAACACTGTTTTAGTTTGAGGGTTGTCAAAACATTGTAGCTACCCAGAGATACTGTGGATTCTCCATCTGTGGAGATTTTACTAACCTAACTACACATGATCCTCAGCAACATACTCTTGTTGACCCTGCATGAGCAGGAGGGCTTGTCTGTAGGTGATCTTAACAGATACCTTCCAATCTAAACTGTTCGAAGCAGTTCTTCCAATCTAAACAGCCCTTTCCTAAAAGGGCTGAGTCTCTCTTCATCTTTCTCTGCAGAGTAGGATTTGATAAAACATGATGTTACTGAAGGAGAAAAGGCAAATGTGGCCTTCTATTGTACTGCTGCTTATTTTGTGCCTGAAGAAGAAACAGTTTACATCTTCTCTCTCTTCAGTGTCTTTGTCTATTGAAAGTAACTGCTGTATCTTTCTCTATAGGTTAGTAACAGTTCTGGAGAGACATTAGGAGCAGACAGTGACTTGAGCAGCAATGCTGGTGATGGCCCCAGTGTAGAAAACGGTGGCAATTTGGCTGGATCCAGAGGCACTGTGTCTGACAGTGAAATTGAGACAAACTCTGCTACCAGCTCCATCTTCGTAAGGGCATTGAGACTTCCCTTTTTATTTTTATTGATTGTTTTTGTTTGGTTGTTCGCTTTTAGTGATATCTATTTTTATTAAATCTCTTATTTACAGTAATCACTTCAATGTGTGCACATGTATAGAAGAGGATCTCAGATTCTCTTTTACAGGTTAATCAGCAGTAATTTACAATAAAATATTAAAGATGTAACTTTATGTGGATCCATGTACCTTTTTCCATGCTCCAAGAATAGTAGATTTACATCTTGCATGTAATAGGCTTTAGCAATACCTAATTCCCCCTCATTCAGTATTTCTCTCAACCACATGGATGTTTAATTGCCTTTCAGAGGCAAAGCAACATAATATTCGACCGTACCTAAGCAGGAAGGACAGATTCCCTGTTTCTTAGGAGCAGCTGTTTGATACAGGAAAGGGATGACTTATTATAGATTGAGAAGCTGTTTGAAGTGTAATCATAACTTTTAAATACTTTCAAGTGTGTTACTGTGCTCTTTGAACAGAGTCATTTGTTTTGTGAATGTCTGTGGGAGAAGCATCCATGAAGTGAAGCTTGCAAACTGCATCCACTGAGCACAACAGTGGCTTGCAGAAAACAGTCCTGCAGAGCAACGAGTTAAATTGTCTGATGCCTCTTGTGTTATTTTCAGGCAAAGTCTCACAATGTGAAGCAGAGTGTGAAGGACAGCAAAGGCAGCACTCCAGGGAGAGCTCCAGGGGATGGAAACCAACGTGTCTATCTCTATGAAGGACTTTTGGGTAAACAGTTTTCTTTTTGCTTGGGCAGGATGTTTTAGACTGAAGTGCAGATGATGCCATGTCTGGGGCAGACTGGAATTTTACATTCCCAGGGACTGTTTTTGTCCACTTAGTGTTGCCTATGCTGTTAGAATAGGAGGATGCATGAGGCCATTCAGAGTAAAGCCAAAGATTTGCTACAGAGATTGAATAAGGGTATGAGGAGATGGGTGTGAGTGGTGTACTTTGCATAGAACATAGTTTGTCCAGGTCTCTTGCTGGTTTTGCATGTAAATTCTTTAAGGTGTTGGAAAAAGGGTGGAAGAACTTATTTAGCTAGGCATGTGAGGTTAAAAAGTATCACTCATCTTGAAAAAAAGATCCTTCAGCTTAAGTAATAGATCAGATTGAAAAAAAGATCCTTCAACTTAAGTAATAGATCAGAATACATTAGAATACTGATGGCCTTTGAATGTATCCTTGGATTTAGGAGTATGTTGACTTTTTTGAAATGCATTTCATCTGGACTTGCTGTTAATCAAGAGCTCTCTCTTCCTCTGTTTTTCATCCTTTCCACTTATTGTTCCTACCTGCTTCGAATGCTGCAGGTAGGGATAAAGGATCTGTCTGGGACCAGTTAGAGGATGCTGCAATGGAAACCTTCTCTATGAGTAATAATCTTATCTTTCCATTTCTCTCTGTGTTTGCTGTGATCTGTGTGTGTGTGAGATACTCTTGTCTCCTTTGGGCAGTGCTAACAGTATATGAAAGAAGATGTGTTCCTTAAAGAATAGAGATGAGAGGAACTTTTGTGTAAGGGTTTGAAAAGATTATGCTATGAATTAGCATGAGAGATGTCTCTTCTTTTACACTTTTTTTAAACCACAATATCAGTTGTGATATTGGTTGTGGTTTAAAAGTAACCTTTTTTTTACTAAGGATTTCTTGTGTGTTGACTTGTGGTATTTTCAAGGAGTGGTAAGGAACAAGAATTCAAGTATTTAGCTGGAGTAAGTGGAATAAATGCTCATTTTTTTGTATGCATTGTACAGGCAAAGAACGTTCAACTCTGTGGGACCAGATGCAGTTCTGGGAAGATGCCTTTTTGGATGCAGTGATGTTAGAGAGAGAAGGAATGGGGATGGACCAGGGGCCTCAGGAGATGATTGACAGGTAAAGTTCTTTAGTAGACTTCTTTCCTCCTCATTGCACTGGGGCTGAAATAGTATAAAAATTAATAATATACTAATTGAAATTCTGCTGAACATATTATTGTCACTGTAAACTTTGTCACTGTACCTCACTGTTCCCAAGTGAGTGTTTTGTCTGCTGGCCAGGATCTCCTGAGACTGAAGTCGTATCTTCAGTGGCAACATGTATTTTTTTTTAACTCTTGTGGAGAGGTGATACTTCATGAGAAATGGGTAGTGTAAGCACAATCACAGTATGAATGGATGGAATAGGCTAGATCAGTAGTAAAGCAAGAGATTTGTGTGGCAAGATGACTATATCCTGGAATAAAGGAAGATGATCAGTGTGTTGACATAAAGTGAGAGAATGAATTGTCTTCAGGAATTGCATCTTGACTTTTCTCAGAACACAAAGTCACTTATAGGTGTTTTTACTATGCAGTTTGTAGTTAAAAGAAACAAAAAAGCCAAATGAGGAACTACTGTCTAGAAATATCTATTTGGTTGCTTAAAGCTGGGCTACTTTTAAGATGCTGAACTTCACTACCTGTTTGTTTGCTTTTTTTCCACCCCCTTAGCTCTAATAATATCTGGTCATTCCCTGCTCCATCTGCCACCTGCAGCTGTACCACCTGCACCCTTGAAGCTCTAACTATTCTATGATTCTATGCTATCATGTAACATGACATCTGGAAGCCAAAACAGGAACTTGTGCTAGTTTGAAAACTGTTTTTTTCCACCATCTACTGGTACCTTTCTGGAAAAAGAGAGTGCCTGTGTGCTTCCTTCATCAGTTCACTCCTGCCTTGCAGCTGTATTTAAGCTCTGAAGGCAGGGAGCTCTTGTACTGAGTTTCATGTTCCTCTTCTGGCAGGTGTAATTGTCATGGAGCTGTGACTGATCCAGGAAATGGATAAGCCCAGCAGATTACTGAGAGCTTTCCAACTGAGCAGATGTTATGTACTTCAACCAGTTAATAATTAATGGGAATGTTTAATTAATGATCTCAGTGGTTTAGTGGAAAATGCCCATTTGGCTTTGTGTTTTTTGAGGCTTTATTTGCCATACATTTTACAAATAGTGGTCTATTTGTAAATATCTAATCATTTATATCATCATATACTTGTAAATATCTAATTCACTAAAGCACACTGCTAATGCCTTTGAGTCTGCTTCAGATGTAGCTCTTCTTGCAGGTATCTTTCCTTGGGAGAACATGACCGAAAGCGTTTGGAGGATGATGAGGACCGCTTGTTGGCCACGCTGCTGCATAATATGATTGCTTATATGCTTATGATAAAGGTGACTACTTTCTCTTTAGTAGAACACTGCTCAGATTTAAGCAGAGTATTTTGTTGATGTTGTCTTGAAACTGTACATCTTTGTCCATGGAGCTAAGAACAGTGAAGTAAAAAAGAATGTTATAAGCATCTCCTAATCTTAGTGAAAAAATGGCTTCAGTACCTGGAGATTCTTTGAGAGATCTTGTCTGACTTTATGCAGTTCTGTGCCTATGTTCTATGCCATGGGTATGCGTATTCCCTGCCATTTAAAATAGAAATGTATTATTTCTACCGGTAACTTTAAAGGTCATACTTTTTAAGAGTATGGGTTAGAAATTAAATAGAGAGCATCTTCTAATCTGATTTCCTCACAGCTGCAAATTCCAAACATGGGCGGATTGTAAATATGTGTATCAATAACTTAGCATGAAATTTGCTGTTTCTAGCAAGCAGCCCTCTTTCTGATTCAGTGGGCTGTCTGTATGCACCTTAATGCTACAGGTGGCTACTTACAATACCTTTCTTTTAGTCTGAATGATTTGTTAGATAGTCAAAACCCTCCCTCAAACTTATGGGAAGATCCATCTTCTAAAATTTTTGTGTTTAGAACCAGCTTAGGTGCATTGATTTAATCTGTAGCAGATTTGATGCACTGAGCTGTCCAGTGCGACAGCTTTCAGTGCATCTTCAGAGATGCTCAAGAGTGAGGATGGGATGAAAAACTGGGCAAGAGTTGTGGGGTGGATTTGTTATTGGTTGGAGGGTTTTTTTGTTATCCTCCCCACCCCACACTGTCAGTTTTGGGATAGAAGGTGGTGGATCTACAATTTGGTGCATGTTATTTGTATGTAGGATTTTTTTTATTTTCAGTTAGTGTGAAAGCCTTAAGAGGCTGAAGGCTGTATCTTATCCTAGGGCAGCTTCTAGTAGAAACTGCAAAGTTGGAAGGCCTTCTATTACTAGAGAGGCAAATTCTTCTGAGCTATAAAGGGAAGCATAATCCTCCAAACCTGACACCTTCATATATAATTCATTTTCTTGGTTTGGGATAGCAAAGCCTAGTAGTTTTTACCTAAAAATTCCTGAAAAATACGATGTTTTCTTTTGGCTTCAAAGAACTCTTGAAAAGGAAGAAAGGAGTTTGAGTTTGTTTTGTATGCTCCATAGCATTAAGCCATAATCAGAATAGGATTAAAAAGAATGTCCTATCCAGCTTGAAGTCAGCACCTAAGCATGAATTTACTGTCTTGAAGCCTTTAGTGTCCGTGGCTGACATTCATAATTGAAAGTGCACCTTGAGGCAGAAATGTTTTGCTCTGAGCTTCCCTGCAGTTCATCTTAGGAGGATTCTGCTGCTGTTTGGGGACTATTTACAATTGCTTCTTAGAGCCTTGGCCTGGTGACTGGGAAACAGATTGTGAAAGACTGAGAATTGTCAAAGATATCATGCCCCTGTGTCAATGTTTTTGTGCTGAGGGCTGCAGAGGAAGAGGTGGAGAAGCTAGCCTGGCAGGTAGAACATAGTGTAAGTGGCAACATGGAGAACTGAGGCTTTTGATGTCAATCTTTGGAAGTGCAGGTAGCAGAATTGCTGCTTCTGTGCAAGACTGAAGCAGGAAATCAGTTATGCACAGTCAGTTGCCCAGTAGCTGGGAAAACTAGTGTGTGCGCAACTGCTTGTACAGCTGGACTAAAGAGACCCTACACGACTGAACTGCAGAGCAGTTGTTTTGCTCTCTTAGCAATGGAAACCAAGGTATGTTGATTTTGGTAGATAGGAGGTGGCACCTGTAGGTAGAGAAGAATCTGTAACTGTCTTGATATTTGCCCTTTAGGTGAACAAGAATGATATTAGGAAAAAGGTGCGTCGTCTGATGGGGAAGTCACATATTGGGTTGGTGCACAGCCAACAAATAAATGATATCCTAGACAAACTGGCCAATCTGGTAAGTAAAACAGTGATGTATCTGTGGGAGCTACAGTAGAGGAAAAGGTTTATCTCAAAATTAATCTAAAAATGCTCTGCTACACTCATTTAAGCATATTACAAATAATTAAATTGAATTATTAAATGCTGCCTTCACATGAATAAAGGCTGTGATTGTATCTCCTCTTTTTAATATTGTAATACTATGCAGCTATCAATTGGAACTGCAATACAAGTATGTATAAACATGAGTATACCTCAGCTCTATGCTTAATACCACTTTTGAGGATGAGAACCTTTATTATTACTGTAACAACTGTTTAGTCTTCCAATGGTTTTCAGGTCATTATAAGACTCATAGCTATCAGTTTCTATAAGAAATTGTTTCTACTGTCTGCTGCCATGCAGAATAAACCTTGCATCCTATAATGCTCGTTAAGAATTCAGGCTAACACATAAGTTAATAAAACTAGCCAGCTTTTAATACAGCTGTCACTAGGGTGGATGCAAGTTAGGCCGTTTGAAAGCTAATTTTTCAAGGTGTTTTTACATTTGGAACTTAGTTTTATGCACAGAAAGGACATAAAATTCTCTTACAATTATTTGTGAAAAAGCAGACCAGTTTACTGCAATGCTACGGGAACCCAGATACCTCACTACCCCATTCTGAGTGTGGTATCAGTGTGAATGTTGTAAGCTGTGATGACTGAGAGTCGCACTCGTGGAAACTAAACTTACCAGAGCATTTTGCTTAAGGCTTTATCCAAAATTGCCTCAAGTCAGCTGTGTTAAAATACTTGTTCTTCTCTTTAATTTATGGATAATGCCTTTAGTGTCACCTGATGGATTGTTTTTCAGTAGATCAGGAGAAAATGGTTTCAAAATTCATTAATGATTGCATATTAATTCCTAGAACGGACGGGAACTCCCTGTGAGACCCAGTGGGAGCCGCCACATCAAGAAGCAGACTTTTGTAGTACATGCTGGGACAGACACAACTGGAGACATATTTTTCATGGAGGTAGAGACAAGAATAATATCAATGCAAGTAGTAGCATTCAGTAAATAATACTAGAAATCTTACGTATTATTTTGTGCCCACAGGTATGTGATGATTGCATTGTGCTGAGAAGCAACATTGGAACTGTGTATGAACGTTGGTGGTATGAAAAGCTCATCAACATGACTTACTGTCCCAAAACAAAAGTGCTGTGCCTCTGGCGGAGGAATGGTCAGGAGACACAGCTGAACAAGTTCTACACAAAGAAGGTAGGCATCTTGTTTAATATACACAATACTGAGGGAAAACAGCATAGAACAAACAGATTCTGGGTGCGTTACACCCTATATTTAATCAGAAACTAGCTTTCTCTCTCTAGCACTGGTTATTGGACTGCAGTGGCTGTTAAACAGCACTGACATGTGAAGCTGGCATTAAGCCTTGTCCTTTACCTGAGGACAATAGTACAGCAGGATGTAATTTAAGGCATTACATGTGTAGCTTTTACTTGAGTTTTTTGGTTGGAAGAAGGAAAGCAGCATTAAGTACCAAGTAAATGCCTACATTCTCCACAAATGTGAAAGCCCTTTTCTTCTTATTGTTAATTGCAAATGTAAAGAAGCAGTTAAAACTTGCTAGGAAAACTCCAGTAACTCTTAGTAACTGCTTCACAATGACCAGCAAACTAAAGGTGGAGATTTGTAAATGCAAGTATTATATTGTAAGGTTATTACCTTGAGGTATATAAAGGGATTACAATTCTGCTTCAGAAAATTCCTTTTACACAGACCAGGTCATTGTAACACAGGTCTGAATAAAAAGGGAAGGGGGACAAAAGCAGTGTGCTACAGAAGTTACTTGGGAAATTAATTGGATGTATCTTGGGTTGCAGATAGAAAATGTGCTTAAAGTTTACTCAGAGATTATGGCTTAACTATTTTTAGATACTAGAGAGGCATGTTGGAGGAAGATGAATAGGTCACTTTTCATAAGGAAAGTGATGTGAATAACAAAAAGATAGATTATATGAGCACCGACCAGTAACATTGATTCCTGGAAGCTGAAAGGGAGTATTTGTGATACTGTTTTGAGGCTTTTTCTACAACAGGAGCCAAGTAAACTTGGTTAGATTACTCATGGGCATGTACCAAGCCACAAACACTTCACTAGCTTGTGCTATGAAATTATATGACTTTGTCTGTCATCTTGAGAAATAAATATAAACACCATCTAGTAATTAGCTGTGGTTGAACTTTTATAGGCTTTTGGTCATTATGCACCACAAGAGGCTTTCCTTTTTGTAGAACCTTTGAGTCTTGCTGTTCTTTTTCCTTATTAATTTGAAAAATAACCTTGTGTTACTCTTCTTTTATACATTAGTGCCGGGAATTATACTACTGTGTGAAAGACAGTATGGAGCGAGCAGCAGCAAGACAACAAAGCATTAAACCAGGTACAAGATTTTGCTTGTTGGAAACATCTGTTGTTTAATCTGCTATCCAAAAATGTTTCTTTTCTTTTTGAACTTAATCTCCTTTTACTTAGAAATCTCAGGGTAGTTTTGTACGTCTGTGTGTATGTAGAATCCTAAGTGTTCAACTGTGAGCTAGTTGTTGGAACTTGGAAGAGCTATCATTTTCTTCCTGCTACTATTTATTCAGTTTAATTTGAGGATGAGGA
The DNA here is from genome assembly GCA_032466535.1 of Forpus xanthops. Classification (NCBI taxonomy): domain Eukaryota; kingdom Metazoa; phylum Chordata; class Aves; order Psittaciformes; family Psittacidae; genus Forpus; species Forpus xanthops. Next base: position 14,642 of record JASSUY010040328.1, on the reverse strand, counting down.
GGAAAGACTGGACTTTCACTGAGGGTGGAGGAGGAAGAAATGTCTTTGAAAGCTGTATTAAGAATTGGACAGTAATGTAGTATTAAAAATGTGTTTGAAAGCCATTCTCCAGTGGTTCTGCACAAAAGATAATTTTCTAAAAGTAATTATAAGAAAGCATTTTCTAACTGAACTGAATGATGCTGAAGGAAGTATATGAAAGTGCCTAGGTAGTCATCTATTAATGTCCTCTATTAAATTGTCATTGTTGTAGCCATCTATTAATGTCCTCTATTAAATTGTCATTGTTGTAGCCATCTATTAATGTCCTCTATTAAATTGTCATTGTTGT